>ML100445.1:7945-94106 GCA_003697995.1 Taxidea taxus jeffersonii | reverse complement strand
AAACAAATGATAATGAAAACACAACGGTCCAAAATCTGTGGGTCACAACAAAGGCAGTCCTGAGAGGAAAATATATAGCGATACAAGCCTATCTCAAGAAACAGGGAAGGTCTCAAATACACAACCTAACCCTACACCTAAAGGAGCTCGAGAAAGAACAACAAAGAAAGCCTAAACCCAGCAGGAGAAGAGAAATAATAAAGATCAAAGCAGAAATCAATGAAATAGAAACCAAAAAAACAATAGAACAAATCAATGAAACTAGGAGCTGGTTCTTTGAAAGAATTAAAAGATTGATAAACCCCTGGCCAGACTTATCCAAAAGAAAAGAGAAAGGACCCAAATAAATAAAATCATGAATGAAAGAGGAGAGATCACAACCAACACCAAAGAAATACAAACAATCCTAAGAACATATTATGAACAACTCTATGCCAACAAATTCGACAATCTGGAAGAAGAAGTGGATGCCTTCCTAGAGACATATAAACTGCCAAAACTGAGCCAGGAAGAAATAGAAAACCTGAATAGGCCCATCACCAGTAAGGAGATTGAAACAGTCATCAAAAATCTCCAAACAAACAAAAGCCCAGGGCCAGATGGCTTCCCAGGGGAATTCTACCAAACTTTTAAAGCAGAATTAATTCCTATTCTCCTGAAACTGTTCCAAAAAATAGAAATGGAAGGAAAACTTCCAAACTCATTTTATGAGGCCAGCATCACCTTGATCCCCAAACCAGACAAGGATCCCATCAAAAAAGAGAATTACAGACCAATATCCTTGATGAACACAGATGCGAAAATTCTCACCAAAATACTAGCCAATAGGATCCAACAGTACATTAAAAGGATTATTCACCACGACCAAGTGGGATTTATTCCAGGGCAGCAGGATTGGTTCAACATCTGCAAATCAATCAATGTGATACAATACATTAACAAAAGAAAGAACAAGAACCATATGATACTCTCAATAGATGCTGAAAAAGCATTTGAGAAAGTACAGCAACCCTTCCTAATCAAAACTCTTCAAAGTATAGGGATAGAAGGCATATATCTCAATATTATCAAAGCCATCTATGAAAAACCCACTGCAAGTATCATTCTCAATGGAGTAAAACTGAGAGCTTTTCCATTAAGGTCAGGAACACGGCAGGGATGTCCGTTATCATCACTACTATTCAACATAGTACTAGAAGTCCTAGCCTCAGCAATCAGACAACAAAAAGAAATTAAAGGCATCCAAATCGGCAAAGAAGAAGTCAAACTATCGCTCTTTGCAGATGATATGATACTGAATGTGGAAAACCCAAAAGGCTCCACTTGAAAACTGCTAGAGCTTGTACAGGAATTCAGTAAAGTGTCAGGATATAAAATCAAGGCACAGAAATCAGTTGCATTTCTTTACACCAACAACAAGACAGAAGAAAGAGAAATTAAGGAGTCAATCCCATTTACAATTACACCCAAAACCATATGATACCTAGGAATAAACCTCACCAAAGAGGCAAAGAATCTATACTCAGAGAACTATAAAGTACTCATGAAAGAAATTGAGGAAGACACAAAGAAATGGAAATACGTTCCATGCTCATGGATTGGAAGAATAAAAATAGTGAAAATGTCTATGCTACCTAAAGCTATCTACACATTTAATGCAATGCCTATCAAAATCCCACCCAACTTTTTCAAAGAAATGGAACAAATAATCCTAAAATTTATATGGAACCAGAAAAGACCTCGAATAGCCAAAGGAGTATTGAAAATGAAAGCCAAAGTTGGTGGCATCACAATTCCAGACTTTAAGCTCTACTACAAAGCTGTCATCATCAAGACAGTATGGTACTGGCACAAAAACAGATACATAGATCAATGGAACAGAATAGAGAGCCCAGAAATAGACCCTCAACTCTATGGTCAACTAATCTTCGACAAAGCAGGAATGAATATCCAATGGAAAAAAGACAGCCTCTTCAACAAATGGTGTTGGGAAAATTGGAAAGCCACATGCAGAAAAATGAAATTGGACCATTTCCTTACACCACACATGAAAATAGACTCAAAATGGATGAAGGACCTCAACGTGAGAAAGGAATCCATCAAAATCCTTGAGGAGAACACAGGCAGCAACCTCTTCGACCTCAGCCACAGCAACTTCTTCCTAGGAACAATGCCAAAGGCAAGGGAAGCAAGGGAAAAAATGAATTATTGGGACTTCATCAAGATCAAAAGCTTTTGCCAGCAAAGGAAACAGTCAACAAAACCAAAAGACAACTGACAGAATGGAGAAGATATTTGCAAATGACATATCAGATAAAGGGCTAGTATCCAAAATCTATAAAGAGCTTAGCAAACTCAACACCCAAAGAACAAATAATCCAATCAAGAAATGGGTAGAGGACATGAACAGACATTTCTGCAAAGAAGACATTCAGATGGTCAACAGACACATGAAAAAGTGCTCCACATCCCTGGGCATCAGGGAAATACAAATCAAAACCACAATGAGATACCACCTCACACCAGTCAGAATGGCTAAAATGAACAAGTCAGGAAATGACAGATGCTGGCGAGGATGTGGAGAAAGGGGAACCCTCCTACAATGTTGGTGGGAATGCAAGCTGGTGCAACCACTCTGGAAAACAGCATGGAGGTTCCTCAAAAAATTGAAAATAGAGCTACCTTATGACCCAGCGATTGCATTACTGGGTATTTACCCTAAAGATACAAACGTAGTGATCCGAAGGGGCACGTGTACCCAAATGTTTATAGCAGTAATGTCCACAATAGCCAAGTTATGGAAACAACCTAGATGTCCATCAACAGACGAATGGATAAAGAAGATGTGGTGTATATATATATATATATACACACACAATGGAATACTATGCAGCCATCAAAAGAAATGAACTCTTACCATTTGTGACGACATGGATGGAACTAGAGCGTATTATGCTTAGTGAAATAAGTCAACTGGAGAAAGACAACTATCACATGATCTCCCTGATATGAGGAAGTGGAGATGCACTGGGGGTGGGGGTTAAGGTGGTAGGAAAAGAAAAAATGAAACAAGATGGGATCGGGAGGGAGACAAACCAAAAGAGACTCTTAATGTCATAAAACAAACTGAAGGCGGTGGGGGGTGAGAGGGGTTGGGAGAGGGTGGTGGGGTTACATTATATGTTTAAATAAAAAAGCTTAAAGAAAAGAAAATAAAACAATGTTGTTGGGCCTGAAAAAAAAAAAAAGACTCATGAACCTAGTGAAGACTGTCTCACTTGTGAAATAGTGTTTTGTTAAATATGCTTGCTGCCATTGTGAATGTTTGGCAATCCTATATAGGTCAGTGGTCATCAACCTGGAAGGAATTTTGCCTTCTATGGAACATTTGGAAATCCTTGATATATGTTTGTCAGAAACTGGCTGGGAATGGGGTGGGGGAGATTGAGTAATGCTACTGGCAGCTAGTGGGTAAGGGCCAGGGACTCTGTTAAACAACTCTGACAGGCATCTATATCAAAGAATTCTTTGGCCCAAAATGTCAATAGTGGCATTGCCAAGAAACCCTGATATAACATGAGTCCTCAGGAATGCCAATACATATAATGAGGAATCAAAAAGATAGACCAAGAGCTGAGAATATGCGGTTGAAAAATGGCATAGCCATGTTGGATTTTTAGGAAGAGGGCCTTACCAGGAAGATGAAAGGACAGTGAAAGAGAAAAATTGAGTAAAAGATAATATCAATCTATAACCAACATACAACTACACTACTGAGATAATATTTTCCTTTGGAAAGAATTAAAGCACAAAATTTAAATATATAACAGGATTAAACAATAAAGAGAATTCATACCATTAATGGGACAGAATTTGTAGGAATTTCTGCAAAGTGGGAAGCATATGGAATAGAATTGATAGAGAAAACTTCAACCCCAAATAAGATAGGATGGGGCCCTAAGAAAACTTTTCAAACCAGATAGTATCTGTAACCAAGGTATATGGTAGTGGTTCCTAAACTTGGTTGCACATTGAAATTTGAACAACTTTCAAAGCTTTCAGTACCCAAGCCATACCCCAGACAAATTAAATCACAATCTTGGAGTGCCTGGGTGGCTTGGTTGGTTAAGCATCTGCCTTCAGCTCAGGTCACGATCCCAACATCCTGGGATCAAGCCCATATTGGGCTCCCTGCCAGGTGGGGAGTATGCTTTTTCCTCTCCCTCTCCCTCTGTGTGCTCATGCTCTCTCTCGAATAAATAAGTCTAAAAAAATTTGTTTTAAATCACAATCGCTAGGAATGGGATGCAACATTAGCATTTTTGGAAGTTCCCCTGGTGACTCCAATACGAAGACACATTTGAGAATCACTGGTGTAGAGATAATCGAAGGATAATTATTGGCCATCAACTAAAGCAGGGCTTTTCAGAATTTTGCCTGCATATGAATCACTAGAATATCACCCTTAAATGCAAATTCTGATTTAACAGGGTTGGGGTGGGGCTTAAGAGTCCATATTTCTGACCAGCTTCCACAGGATCCCAATGTGGCTTGTCCATGAATCATTCTTAGAAGAGCAAGAAACTGAAGAGGACCAGGTCATTCCCATCACCCTTACCCCAACTCCCCTTCAGTTGCCACAAATACAGAAATTGCCTTTAGTATCAGTCCTCTGCTTAAAGCACCAAGGCCAGCTCTCTGAGCTAAGTGGAGGATAGTCCTGGAAGAACCTAAGAGAAAAGGAAAGAAGACCTCAATTCACCCCCAGCCTATACAACAGCCAGTGGGAAACAAGAAGGAAAAGGCCACTGAACTCAGGAGTTGAGGGTATTTGGGGCATCATTTTCATCCACAGAAAATAAATCAAGCATTTAGATTATAATAAAAATGTTTTTGGCAATGACATTAATCACTAAGTATAGTGAAATCTTACAGCTAAATGTTAAGCAGCCACTAAAATTTACATTATGGAAGAAGAAGTAATGATCTAGAAGGAAGTTCATGATGTAACTTTCATTTTAAAAATCTAACAGGGTGGATAGAAGAGGGAAGTAAATAAGCAAGGGAGAAAGAAATAAATACTTTTAAAAATGTATACACCTTGGGGTTAGCCATCATTCTTTCTGGAATTGTAGGTGATTTTTATTTTTTTCTTAGTAAAAACAAGATAACTGAAACACCACTTTCTTCCTCCAAAGAGGATGTTGAGGTCTCAAGCTCTACTTAGTCCCACTCACAATTTCCAGGGGATAATTGACCTGCCCTTTGCAGCTTTCCCAAATTGCTGCTCCTCTCCTACAAGTGACACCCACGGTCACCAAGAGCTGATGGTGCCACCCAGCCTCCATACTATTGATAGAATCGCTGGTGCTGTTGATAAGCTCTTGTAACCCTGTGCTCCAATATCACCTCACAGCTCCCCCAGCTCAACCCATAATCACAGCTCTTTCTTCTCAGAGTAAAGAAATCTGAATCTGAGTATGATGGCCATTTGAGGCTAAAGCTAAATTAGAAAATATTGTGTACACACACACACACACACACACACACACACACACATATAAAATGATGGTTACATTAATAGGTTTCACCCACTTCCTCTAGTTTCCTGTCTCAAAATGGTACCCATGCTATATCACCTTCCCTCTTAAAGGTCTTAACGCCAACTTACATGGTCCCAGTTATAAGCCCCATATTCCTTTTATAATCCTGCACTGGCTGGGTTGAGGTGTATATGGATAACTGGTGATCTACCTAGACTTCTCAGGATCCCTGATATCAATCCATTGATTATGTTCTCTTTCACAGCCTCAAACTGACTTTTGTTTAAAGATTTTTTATTTATTCATTTGCGACAGAGAGAGAGAGAGAGAGAGAGAGAGAGAGAGAGAAAGCATGAGCTGGGGAACAGCAGAGGATGAGAGAGAAGCAGACTCCCTGCTGAGTCAGGAGCTCACCATGGAGCTTGATCCCAGGACCAGGGATTAGGACCTGAGCTGAAGGCAGATGCTCAACCAACTGAGCTACACAGGCACCCCTCAAATTGACCTAAACTAGTTGGTTTGGGGAGGTTTGGGCATAGTACCTCACTGACAAGTATATTAACATAACCGGAATTTGGTTTTGTTTGTTTTGTTTTGTTTTTAAGTGATAATCCAGAAGACTACTAGCAAAAAACATTTGGATTACAGTACCATTTAGACATTTTAGCTTTACTTTCATATAGGAAGAAAAATTGGTCAGTGTATTTCAAGCTCCCCCATTATCAACATGGTATTTCAAGTCTCTAGCTAAAGATTCATGGGTGGTTGCTTCTGTTAGACCATTAATCATCGTGCTTCATTACAGAGAACTTCAGGTTTGAAGCTATTAGCTTTTTAACCCTTCTTTGTAATTAGATCAGCATAGTTTTCTGTTAAAAGGCAACAAATCAATAAGTCAACTGAAGGAAATATTTCCTCCCTCAGGCAACATGTAATTAGTCTGTTAGCCTCAGATATCTGTGAAATGAATTGTCTGAAGTTTATTGTCAAATTAAAATTCCTCTGATTTGTTAAAATATCATCTACTATACATTTATTCCCAATGCTATAGAATAATTATAATTCAGCATTTATTTAACTATATGTATGGTTAAATATGTAAATATATATTTATATATACATAAATATATGTGGTTTATATATATTAAAAGTATATATATTTAAGAGTATATATGTGTTGTGTGTGTGTGTGTGTGTGTGTGTGTGTGTGTATTCCACTTAGATCCCTTTCTTGTTAAAACTGGATAAAAAACTACATTAAAAAGAAAAATGAGGGCTATCATTAATAGAGGATAAAATAGAGAAATAGAGGAATAAATGCCAAAAAAGGTCATTCTTCAACAAAGCTATTTGCAAATGTTATCTATTACATTAATTTATCTTCCTAAAACTTCATCAGGAATACACCCTAGGAAAGCTAATTAAACTATGACTATGAAAATCATTAAGAGAAGTAATGTGAATACAGGAGGAGACCTAGAAACTAACAAGATTCAGGTGTCCACTAAAATGTAAGTTCCATGAAGGTTAAAAACTTGCCTCTTACTTACCACTGTATCTTCCAACCCTAAAAGAGTGCCTGGCACATGGTAAATCCTTAATAAATAATTGCTGCATAGCTCACTGTTTGGAGTAGCTCTGTGCAAGATAAAACAATGGATTTTAGTTGCCAAAAATAGATGTTCTGTAGCAGAGCAGAAATATTCTGCAAATGCCACAATTAGGTAATATGATATATACCATAGAGCTAGAAAGAGTCTCTTCCAACTTTATACCAACTTTATACTATATAACTTTATAGAAAATTATCAAGTAACTTTCTAATTGCAAAACTCACTTCCAGAGGTGGAACACAGTAAAGGAAACTTAATGTTCCAGTTCTTAAAATCATAAATGCCCATTTGTCAATTAACACTTGGCATTTAGTTTCATAAATCAATCTCCTTGGGACTTTGGCTGTATTGGTAGATTTCCTAAAGCTTTTACAAGTCCTAGGTGAATTTACAGCTTTAAATTTCTAACTGTTGAGGGTTAAAAGCTAAACCCAACCAGGTATCTGCCAAAGGACAGGCACTCTGTTAGAGCTCTATCAGAAACATCTAGCCAAACCCTTTCCCATTTCAAAACAATGACTAATTCTAGCCATCAAGGGACTGGGCCAACAGCCAACATAAAGAAGAGAGTGGTGCAGTGACCACAGTATGCTCCAGCAGAAAAGAACCATAGCTTCATTTGGGAGAAAGGTGGATTTTAGACTATCCCTGACTCTATACTATTAGAAGTATTGTTAATACTTTTGCTTGTTAAGATTTTTCATAGGTAAAATAACTACATTAGCTATATCTCTCTTTCAGGAGCAGGGTTTGGGAATGAGAAAAAAAATCACTGTTATGTAGTACAAGGGAACAGGAAAATTTAAAGATTTATTTTTTTATTTTTTAAATTAATTAATTTTTAAATTTTGAATTAATTTAAATAATTTATAATTCAATTTAATTAATCTATTAATTGATAATTTAAATTAATTATTTTTTTAAATTAAAAAATTAAAACCTTTAAAAAAAAGAAAAGAAAACATTTTCTCCCAGGTTTTGTTGTTAAATAAAATTCAATATATCTCAAGAGAGATCCTTCTGTCCTCTTCCCCATCTCTAAAATCCTGACTTGTCTTCCCAAATAATCTAGTTCATTCAATGGTGTGTCATTATTCTTCAATCTAATAGGCACATATTTTTAAAGGGGTCTTTTATTCTCCCTTCTCCTTTATATACCAAATCAATTTATCATGAAGTCTTATCAATTATTCAAAATAATCCATCTCTATCCTTCCTTATTTCCTCTGTCAGTGTTCCAACCTAAGACTTCATTCAGACCTGCTTGAGCATAGACTATAACCTAATAATAGATCACATAACTTATTGGTTTTATTCATTAATGTAATATAAATGCTCTAATTTATATTTTACATTTTTGTCTTGTTTCCTCCACTAGAAGATCTATTTATTTGGGATTGTGATCTGGTAATCATGAAGAACACTTAGCATTAGTTCAAATAGGATGCAATTATATTTAGATAAATTTTGTGTGGCCTACTACAGAATCTACCTATCTAAATTAGAAGTCTTATATCTACCTAATACAGAGCTTCTCCCTCTTTTCAAGAACTGTTTTAGTTATCTAGTGTTTCAAAATCCTGGAGTTGGAGCATTCACTTCCAAGATCACCTACTCGCTTACATGGCTGTTGAGAGAAGGACTCCATTATTTGCAAGTCGTCTACTTGAAGAACCTTGTAACATGGTATGGGCTTCTGCTAGAATGAACAATCCAAGAATAAACAAAGCAAAAGACATAATATCTTTTATGATCTGTCTTTGGAAGACACACCATCATCCCATTGGTTCTACAGAGCAGTGTCACTTAATGTAGAAGGAAATACACAATAGGAGGAATACCGGGGGCAAAGATTATTGAATTGAAGGCCATTTTGGAGAACAGGTACCACATCAACAACTAACTTCCATGTGCATGTGGGTTGTGGTCATCAAACCCATCTGTGGTTCACCATTTCACTCTATAATGTCCAAGATTACAAATGTATCCTTGTTTAGAAGAGTAACTTCTAGATTGGAATTCAGGAAGACATTGGCCTAACTGTAACTTGCTAACTGTAAATGTGCAAAAAATTGTAATCAGAAAAAAAACCTTATGAGTTATAAGCCATATTTTGCTCAAAAAGCAAAATGACAATTTTCCCAGGTTCATTGTGGGAGTTTGGAAATCATATACTGTGCAGTGAGAATTGCAATTTTATCTTTTGAAGGTGAGAAGATTTTTGTCATGACATTAATTATGAGCATAAAGCCTTTGTGCCTAGTACATTAGAAGAAAGCAAAACAAGAGTGAAAAAATGTTTCCCACATTCTACATACATTCTTTGTATGTAGAAGCACAGCAGTAAAAATGGGACAAGTTGCTTACATTCAATAATGCTAAACCACCAACTGAAATATATGGCTACAACAAACATTTGTATTTGTATTTGGCTAGTGCCAAACATTTGTATTTATATTTATATTTATATTTATACATCTGTCATTTGTTTCTTATAAGTGGTGGTGGGGAAGGGTGCAGGATATAGAGACTTAAAACCATGGGTTCTAGCTTCAGTTCACCATTTGAGTTTGAGTCCTTAGGTGAGCTGCAGATCCCACTTCAGCTTTGGTAATTTCTTCTTTGTGACTCAAAGTATGTCCAAAGAAAAGCAATATCATCATCACCTGGGGATTTATTAAAATTTCTGAATGGATGGGCTTTCATTTCAGACCCACTGAATCAGGATATGTGTTTTTAACAAGAGGCTCAGTGATTTGTGTAAGGAGTGCTTATCCAGGAACTACTTCACAGACTGTGAAAGCTGTTATGTCAAGTTTTTCACTTCTCTGAAGAAAAACACCTATCAGGATTCTCTACATAGCAGATGTCTCAGAACACCACTGGCTGAGTGACATCATTATGACTTCCCCTGCTGGGTGGCCTTTCTCTCTGCTTTTCCCAGTGAACAAGCAGTAACTCGTTGCCCATTAACTCTGTAAAATGTAAATGTGTCCATAAACAGAGAAGAATGTGGGAAACATTTTTTCACTCTTGTTTTGCTTTCTTCTAATGTACTAGGCACAAAGGCTTTATGCTCATAATTAATGTCATGACAAAAATCTTCTCACATTGAAAAGATAAAATTGCAATTCTCACTGCACAGTATTTGATTTCCAAACTCCCACAATGAACCTGGGAAAATTGTCATTTTGCTTTTTGAGCAAAATATGGCTTATAACTCATAAGGTTTTTTTTTCTGATTACAATTTTTTGCACATTTAAGTTAGCAAAATGCACAGATTTTAAGTGCACGACACGATGAGTTTTTACAAACATATATACCTGTGTAACTACCACACCAATTAAAATATGGAACATGTCCACCACCCACAAAGTTCCCTTAGCTCCTTTTCAGTCAATCCCACCTTCTAAAATGGACAGACAGTGAGAGTTTTCAAGATGATACTCAGGAAATTAGAGCTGGAGGGAAACTATTTTAGAGTCAAAAGAACTGAAATTTACCTGAGGTCTTATAGCTAGTGGGTGGTAGATCTGTAAACTGATTCTAGGATAGTGAATCTTTCATGGTACTCTTTTCTGTAAGTTAAGGTATAATATGGAAGGGTATATACATGGGACTTTCATCACCATAAATTATTGTTGCTTGTTGTTAAACTTTATGTAGATGGAATTAATCCATTGGTCACCTTTGACTCTGACACCCTTCACTCAACATAATGGTCCTGAGATTCACACATGTCATTGCATGTGTGAGTAGGATTGTGTTGAAATGTTGATGAGTAAATGAGATATATGGAAAAGTATATGTTTTCATGCTTTAAAATCTGAAAATCAACTGAGGGCATTTGGGGGCCTAAAATTTCCATCTTTCTCTCCCAGGTAATAGGAGTGAGGGGGTAAAATGTCATTTCCCATTGGATGACCTACTTCTAATTTTGTTGCCTTTATCAGATTTGTTGATATGTTCCTGAGATTACTACTGCATATGAAAGGGACTGGCTCTCCTTCTATCAGAACATGTAACTGATAATGTTACAGGTTTTCCTTCAGCCTGGGAAAGATGCTTGACATTGATAACCACCAGCTCCAATAGAAATTTTCTGGGAAAGCAATAAGCACCTGGAAAAATCTCTGCCCATCCACTGTCACTATGGCAACATGTAACATGTAATTGTAATTGCCCCAAATGAAAATGCCTCTCTACCAATACAATACAGTTATGCTACTTCAAAACCATTCATTTTCAACAGGATTGCTCAGCATAGACTGACAGAAGATTTATGTCTCAGCCACAATAATGATGAAAGGTAATTATGTGAGTCTTACCAACACTTTGACATTGAGATGAAGTTTTGTCTATGAGATCACTAAGCTATGATCCAGCAGGAAACAGGAGTAATTGTCTTGGCCAAGATTCCACGGCCAATGTGAAGCAGATAATTGAGGCAATTATTTGGCAAATTCAACCCAAAAAGCATACTAGAGTAATAACACTGTTCAACACTAATGGTGCTCTCAAGTAAGATAACCGTAATTATGTGTCCCTGTAACAACAATGCTTAAACATTTTCCCCACCCATCTTAACTTTAGGTATTTATGAGAATACTCACTTGCTGATAGTTTCCAACATTGAGTAGCCTCTTCAAATGTAGTTTTAGGTATAATTTTTAGGTATACAAAGATGGAAACCTAGTGCCATTATCATTTATATATTTTTAAACTTCTAGTGGAGTCTAAAGAAAATTGGCGAGATATTACCCTTGATGTTGAGGGCAAGGCAATACGTTCAAAGGAAAATATCTTTCAATTCTGTCTCACTGTTACTATAGCGGATGGCTAGTTTGGAGCTGCTGTTACTAAGGCAAAATGTATTAAGCAGGGTTATTGCAATAACAAGTTATAAAATTCATTTCAAACTGGCATACACCACGAAAAGCTTAGAGGTATGTACTGCTGGATGCTAATGACATGTTTGAGCCGTGCTTCAACATGTCATCACAAATTTGTTTCCTTCCTCTGTGATAATTTACTTTATTTTTCCCCATTTTTGTTAGGATGTAATTGACATATAATATTGAGTAAGTTTAAAGTCATTCAATGGGACAATCTGATATATGCATATATTGCAAAGTAATCACCACAATAAGATTAGATAACACATCTGCCACCTCACAAAATTCCCTATCTTATGTGTGTGTGATAAAAACTTAAAAAAGTCACTGTTTTAGCAACTTTCAGGTACACAAGACAGGATTGTTTGTGATGCCTTTATTTTCAGGTCAAATCTCTCTAAGTGGCAAAGACAGAAATAGCAGGCCTACCCTTGCTTTCTCTTAACTTAGCAACTCCAATGGCACAACAGAACCTCTTTCTGATGGTTCCAGCAAGAGTCTCAGGATAATCCAGGTGGTCCCAGTAGGTCACACATCTACCCAGAAAGAAAAGAAGGAATCTATTGCTATTAATATCCACACAACCCAATGAAACTTAACTTTACAAATTCATCTCAAAAAGGACTAAAATACAGGGTCATTGTGTTTAGTGGAATATTATTAATAATATACATAATAATAATCCAACAAGCAGTTAAGATAAACCCATGGGCCAGTGTTAAGTTTAAGTTAAAAAATAAATAAATGGAGGGAGGAGCCAAGATGGCGGAGAAGTAGCAGGCTGAGATGACATCAGGCAGCAGGAGATCAGCTAGATAGCCTATCAAACCATTCCTAACACCTACGAATCCAACAGGAGATCGAAGAGAAGAAAAACAACAATTCTAGAAACAACGAATCCAACAGGAGATAGAAGAGAAGAAAAACAACAATTCTAGAAACAGAAAATCGACCACTTTCTAAAAGGTAGGACCAGCAGAGAAGTGAATCCAACGCAATGGGAAGATAGACCCCAGGGGGAGGGGCCGGCTCCCGGCAAGCTGCGGAGCACAAAATCAGGATTTTTAAAAGTCTGCTCCATGGAGGGACATCGCTCCAGAGGCTAAACTGGGGTGAAGACCTCATGGGGACAGCGTGGACTCAGGTCCCCCGGGGTCACAGAAGGATCGGGGATGTCTGAGTGTCGCAGAGCTCACAGGTATTAGAGCGGGGAAGCCGGCTGCGGAGACAGAGCCGTTTCCTAGAGCCATGGTCTGTGACACGGGCCGGTGGTCTGTGACACGGGCCGGTGCTCTGTGCGAGGGGTGCCCACAAGATCCAGGGAGACTCCAACCCGGGAACCCCATAGAGGGATCTACGGGGTTCAGAGACTCCAGGTGGGACTCTGCCAGAGACAGAGGTGCTTGGTCACAGGCTGGGTGAGTTCGGAGACTCCCAGAAGCCAGTGAGACGGGACTGATTACGCACGATTTTCTCCAAGCACGGCCATAGCTGGGGAGACGGGAGTAATTAAATGCTTTTCTCTGAAGGCACACTGAAGACTGGGGCCCCTAGCTCTCAGCTCCTCCGAGCCAGAGATTGGGAGGCTGCCATTTTCATTCCC
The DNA here is from genome assembly GCA_003697995.1 of Taxidea taxus jeffersonii. Classification (NCBI taxonomy): domain Eukaryota; kingdom Metazoa; phylum Chordata; class Mammalia; order Carnivora; family Mustelidae; genus Taxidea; species Taxidea taxus. The sequence continues at coordinate 80,451 of ML100445.1, read as the reverse complement.
GTCCTCCTGAACTCTACTGAAAGCATTCAGGGAACAAAAGCTAGCAAAAGCGAAACTGAGAGGATTACTTAGCCCTGCCCCTGGTAAGGGCGGTGCAATTCTGCCTGGGGGGAGAGACACTTGAAAATCACTACAACAGGCCCCTCCCTCAGAAGATCAACAAGAAATCCAGCCAAGACCAAGTTCTCTTAACAAGGAGAACAGCGGATTCTTATCAGGACAAAATGACAAGGCGGAAAAACTCACCACAAAAAAAAGAACAGGAGGCAGGACCAAAGGCTAGGGACCTAATCAATACAGACATTGGTAATATGTCAGATTTGGAATTCAAGACAAAAATTCTCAAGGTTCTAGCCAGGCTCGAAAAAGACATGGAAGATATTGGAGAAAACCTGTCAGGAGAAATAAAAGCCCTTTCTGGAGAAATAAAAGAACTAAAGTCTAATCAAGTTGAAATCAAAAACGCTATTAATGAGGTGCAATCAAAAATGGAGGCTCTTACTGCTAGGATAAATGAGGCAGAAGAAAGAATTAGTGATATAGAAGACCAAATGACAGAGAATAAAGAAGCTGAGCAAAAGAGAGACAAACAACTACTGGACCATGAGGGGAGAATTCGAGAGATAAGTGATGCCATAAGACGAAACAACATTAGAATAATTGGGATTCCAGAAGAAGAAGAAAGAGAAATAGAAGCAGAAGGTATACTGGAGAGGGTTATTGTAGAGAATTTCCCTAATATAGCAAGGGGAACAAGCATCAAAATCCAGGAGGTGCAGAGAGCACCCCTCAAAATCAATAGGAATCGGTCCACACCCCGCCATCTAATAGTAAAATTTACAAGTCTTGGCGAAAAAGAGAAAATCCTGAAAGCAGCACAGGACAAGAAGTCTATAACATACAATGGTAAAAATATTAGATTGGCAGCAGACTGATCCACAGAGACCTGGCAGGCCAGAAAGAACTGGCATGATATATTCAGAGCACTAAACGAGAAAAACATGCCGCCAAGAATACTTTATCCAGCTAGGTTATCACTGAAAATAGAAGGAGAGATAAAAAGCTTCCAGGACAAACAAAAACTGAAAGAATTTGTCAACACCAAACCAGCTCTACAGGAAATATTGAAAGGGGTCCTCTAGCAAAGAGAGACCCTAAAAGTATTATCAGAAAGGAACAGAGACAATATACAGTAACAATCACCTTACAGGTAATACAATGGCACTAAATTCATATCTCTCAATAGTTACCCTGAACGTAAATGGGCTAAATGCCCCAATCAAAAGACACAGGGTTTCAGAATGGATAAAAAAACAAAACCGATCCATATGCTGCCTACAAGAAACTCATTTTAGACCTGAAGACACCTCCAGATTGAAAGTGAGGGGGTGGAAAACAATTTACCATGCTAATGGACATCAGAAGAAAGCTGGGGTGGCAATCCTTATATCAGATCAATTAGATTTTAAGCCAAAGACTATAATAAGAGATGAGGAAGGACACTATATCATACTCAAAGGGTCTGTCCAACAAGAAGATCTAACAATTTTAAATATCTATGCCCCTAACATGGGAGCAGCCAACTATATAAACCAATTAATAACAAAATCAAAGAAACACATTGACAAGAATACAATAATGGTAGGGGACTTTAACATGCCCCTCATTGAAATGGACAGATCATCCAAGCAAAAGATCAACAAGGAAATAAAGGTCTTAAATGACACACTGGAGCAGATGGACATCACAGATATATTCAGAACATTCCATCCCAAAGCAACAGAATACACATTCTTCTCTAGTGCCCATGGAACATTCTCCAGAATAGATCACATCCTGGGTCATAAATCAGGTCTCAACAGTTATCAAAAGATTGGGATTATTCCCTGCATGTTTTCAGACCACAATGCTCTGAAGCTAGAACTCAATCACAAGAGAATATTTGGAAAGAGCACAAATACATGGAGACTCAACAGCATCCTTCTAAAAAATGAATGGGTCAACCAGGAAATTAAAGAAGAATTGAAAAAAACCATGGAAACAAATGATAATGAAAACACAACGGTCCAAAATCTGTGGGTCACAACAAAGGCAGTCCTGAGAGGAAAATATATAGCGATACAAGCCTATCTCAAGAAACAGGGAAGGTCTCAAATACACAACCTAACCCTACACCTAAAGGAGCTCGAGAAAGAACAACAAAGAAAGCCTAAACCCAGCAGGAGAAGAGGAATAATAAATATCAAAGCAGAAATCAATGAAATAGAAACCAAAAAAACAATAGAACAAATCAATGAAACTAGGAGCTGGTTCTTTGAAAGAATTAAAAGATTGATAAACCCCTGGCCAGACTTATCCAAAAGAAAAGAGAAAGGACCCAAATAAATAAAATCATGAATGAAAGAGGAGAGATCACAACCAACACCAAAGAAATACAAACAATCCTAAGAACATATTATGAACAACTCTATGCCAACAAATTCGACAATCTGGAAGAAGAAGTGGATGCCTTCCTAGAGACATATAAACTGCCAAAACTGAGCCAGGAAGAAATAGAAAACCTGAATAGGCCCGTCACCAGTAAGGAGATTGAAACAGTCATCAAAAATCTCCAAACAAACAAAAGCCCAGGGCCAGATGGCTTCCCAGGGGAATTCTACCAAACTTTTAAAGCAGAATTAATTCCTATTCTCCTGAAACTGTTCCAAAAAATAGAAATGGAAGGAAAACTTCCAAACTCATTTTATGAGGCCAGCATCACCTTGATCCCCAAACCAGACAAGGATCCCATCAAAAAAGAGAATTACAGACCAATATCCTTGATGAACATAGATGCGAAAATTCTCACCAAAATACTAGCCAATAGGATCCAACAGTACATTAAAAGGATTATTCACCACGACCAAGTGGGATTTATTCCAGGGCAGCAGGGTTGGTTCAACATCCGCAAATCAATCAATGTGATACAGTACATTAACAAAAGAAAGAACAAGAACCATATGATACTCTCAATAGATGCTGAAAAAGCATTTGACAAAGTACAACATCCCTTCCTAATCAAAACTCTTCAAAGTGTAGGGACAGAAGGCACATACCTCAATATTATCAAAGCCATCTATGAAAAACCCACTGCAAGTATCATTCTCAATGGAGAAAAACTGAGAACTTTTCCGTTAAGGTCAGGAACACGGCAGGGATGTCCGCTATCACCATTGCTATTCAACATAGTACTAGAAGTCCTAGCCTCAGCAATCAGACAACAAAAAGAAATTAAAGACATCCAAATCGGCAAAGAAGAAGTCAAACTATCGCTCTTTGCAGATGATATGATACTATATGTGGAAAACCCAAAAGGCTCCACTCCAAAACTGCTAGAGCTTGTACAGGAATTCAGTAAAGTATATATAGGATATATAGTAAAAAAAAAAAAATATATATATATATATATATAAAGTATATATAGGATATAATATCAATGCACAGAAATCAGTTGTATTTCTTTACACAAACAACAAGACAGAAGAAACAGAAATTAAGGAGTCAATCCCATTTACAATTTCACCCAAAACCATAAGATACCTAGGAATAAACCTCACCAAAGATGCAAAAATCTATACTCAGAGTACTATAAAGTACTCATGAAAGAAATTGAGGAAGACACAAAGAAATGGAAAAATGTTCCATGCTCATGGATTGGAAGAATAAATATTGTGAAAATGTCTATGCTACCTAAAGCTATCTACACATTTAATGCAATGCCTATCAAAATCCCATCCAACTTTCTCAAAGAAATGGAACAAATAATCCTAAAATTTATATGGAACCAGAAAAGACCTCGAATAGCCAAAGGAATATTGAAAAAGAAAGCCAAAGTTGGTGGCATCACAATTCCAGACTTTAAGCTCTACTACAAAGCTGTCATCATCAAGACAGTATGGTAATGGCACAAAAACAGACACATAGATCAATGGAACAGAATAGAGAGCCCAGAAATAGACCCTCAACTCTATGGTCAACTAATCTTCAACAAAGCCGGAAAGAATATCCAATGGAAAAAAGACAGCCTCTTCAACAAATGGTGTTGGGAAAATTGGACAGCCACATGCAGAAAAATGAAATTGGACCATTTCCTTACACCACACATGAAAATAGACTCAAAATGGATGAAGGACCTCAGCGTAAGAAAGGAATCCATCAAAATCCTTGAGGAGAACACAGGCAGCAACCTCTTCGACCTCAGCTTCAGTAACTTCTTCCTGGGAACAACGCCAAAGGCAAAGGAAGCAAGGGAAAAAATGAACTACTGGGACTTCTTCATCAAGATCAAAAGCTTTTGCACAGCAAAGGAAACAGTCAACAAAACCAAAAGACCACTGACAGAATGGGAGAAGATATTTGCAAATGCCATATCAGATAAAGGGCTAGTATCCAAAATCTACAAAGAGCTTAGCAAACTCAACACCCAAAGAACAAATAATCCAATCAAGAAATGGGCAGAGGACATGAACAGTCATTTCTGCAAAGAAGACATCCAGATGGCCAACAGACACATGAAAAAGTACTCCACATCACTGGGCATCAGGGAAATACAAATCAAAACCACAATGAGATACCACCTCACACCAGTCAGAATGGCTAAAATGAACAAGTCAGGAAATGACAGATGCTGGCGAGGATGTGGAGAAAGGGGAACCCTCCTACACTGTTGGTGGGAATGCAAGCTGGTGCAACCACTCTGGAGAACAGCATGGAGGTTCCTCAAAAATATTGAAAATAGAGCTACCTTATGACCCAGCGATTGCAATACTGGGTATTTACCCTAAAGATACAAACGTAGTGATCCTAAGGGGCACGTGTACCCAAATGTTTATAGCAGCAATGTCCACAATAGCCAAGTTATGGAAAGAACCTAGATGTCCATCAACAGATGAATGGATAAAGAAGAGGTGGTATATATATACAATGGAATACTATGCAGCCATCAAAAGAAATGAAATCTTACCATTTGCGACGACATGGATGGAACTAGAGCGTATTATGCTTAGCGAAATAAGTCAACTGGAGAAAGACAACTATCACATGATCTCCCTGATATGAGGAAGTGGAGATGCAACGGGGCTGGGGGTTAAGGTGGTAGGAAAAGTAAAAATGAAACAAGATGGGATCGGGAGGGAGACAAACCAAAAGAGACTCTTAATGTCATAAAACAAACTGAGGGGGGTGGGGTGGGAGAGGGTTTGGGAGAGGGTGGTGGGGTTACATTATATGTTTAAATTAAAAAAAAGCTTAAATTAAAAAAATAACAAAATAAATAAATAAATAAATAAATAAATGATAATTTCTGCCATCTGAGAGTTTATGACCTAGCAGGGAGCCTAGACTTAAAATAAATGTGAAGTTAGAAAATATAAGGCAATATATGCAGTCCTATGCAATATTGGAGAATTCAGATTATAAGAAGTATGGGAATTTACTGAAGCGAATGGTAAAATGTACTTGCTCTACATCCCAATAGTTCTACTCCTAGGAGTTACTCAAGAGCAATAAAATAATATATTCATAAAAATACTGTCAAAGAATGCTTATAGCAGCTTTATTTGTGGAACAAGAGATCCACGGATAAATAAGTCATGATATATCCATAGAATGGAATATTACTCTATAATAAAGAGGAGAATGATCTGCTAATGTGGAGAATATCAAAAACTTATTATTATTATTAAAACTTATTATTATTCTTAGACAAAGAAACATGCCAAAAACACAACGTATCATTATGATTCCCTTTAAATGAAATACTAGAGTAGGCAATAGAGTGACAGAAAACAGATCTCTGGTTACCTGGGCGAAGAGTGAAGGATTAACCTCAAGGGGGCATGAGAAAACATATGGAAAGATAAAAATATTCTATATCTTAATTGGTTACATGGGTATAAATATATGCAAAAACTCATCAAACCATATACTCAAAATGAGGCCATTTAGCTTATTTAAATTATGCTTCAATAAGTTGATTAAAAAACAGGTAAGAAGGGTTCATTAAAGTACTGGGTCAGTGTTAGTAATCAAGGAGGAAGTAGATGAAAACTTTATTATTTAAACTAGTCATAAATTATATAGTGTGTTTGTGTGCATGAGAGAGAGAGAGAGAGATATGATTACATTGCCTAACATAATGTGATGAGGAGAACCTGGGCACTGGATCTAAACATATCCACTTTTACATGCTATCTCTGCCATCAGCCAGCAGGAGAGTGATCTCACTTGCATCACCTGAAAAATTGACCACCACCTACTACCTTGGAATATTAGAATATATTAAATGTGAAGATTAAATGAAATTAAAATAATCTGATGAAAAAGAATAAAATCTGTTCAATGCATTAAAATGATAGAATAAGGAGTATAACAAAGAAGAGTAAAATATGGATGGAAAGATGGATGGATGGAAGGATGGATAAAAGACAGATCACTTTAAACTTTGGCAAGAGGTTTTGTCAAGAATAAGGAGGCAATCCTGTGCACAGAAAGACTATAGGAATTTACATACTTCATGGAAATTCTTTATTCAGAAAAATAATGAAGAAAGGGGGCTACAGAATAATTGCTGTACTTTGACCACACATGTAGTCAATGTTCTTTCTGGGCCAGGTGAGCCAAATATATGCACAAAGATTAAGTGATTCATTTCCTATTCCTGGTTACCATAATTATAATAATATCATAGCTGAGATAAACAGTGGGTAAATCTCTCATGAAGAGTGAGTTATCAGAGAGGTCATCTTGAGTTTGTAAATAAAAGAAAGTATACTGAGCCTGCACTTTGGGGCTTGCCCTAGCTACCACCTGATCTGCAACATCTCCAGATAACTTGGTCATTCTATGTAAATAAATTAAATGCTTCCTATGTAGCCATCATGTAATTCCCCATCAAGTGGACCTGCAGCTTTAGGACCACCAGGAAGCTAGTTAGAAATGCAGACTCAGGCTCCATGCAATATTTGCTGAATCAGGATTTGCATTTTACCAAGACCCCCAAGTGATTCCTATGCACACCAAAGTTTAAGACCAAAGAGCCCTGCTCCCCTGCTTCATGAAAGGAAATCTAGGACAAGAAGAAAGGAAAGCTTATTCTCCTGGTACGGAGACTTATTCTTAGGCTTAAACTCCCAACTCAGAAGCTCCTTGTAGACTTTGACTACCATGAAGAGCCTACTAAAAGGGACAGAAAAGGGGCGCCTGGGTGGCTCAGTGGGTTAAAGCCGCTGCCTTCGGCTCAGGTCATGATCCCAGGGTCATGGGATCGAGCCCCGCATCGGGCTCCCTGCTCGGTGAGGAGTCTGCTTCCCTTCCTCTCTCTCTCTCTGACTGCCTCTCTGCCTACTTGTGATCTCTCTCTGTCAAATAAATAAATAAAATCTTAAAAAAAAAAGAAAACCCAGAAGCATCTGAAAAGAGCTACCTGGTTGTTCTTAAAAAAAAAAAAAAAAAAAAGGGACAGAAAAGTCAGAAGCAATAATGTAGACAATGGTAGTCAGGAAGTCAGAAGAATGATATACACCCAAATGCTCAGCCCATAGTATTCACAGCAATGATGAAATATTACTGCTTACCATCACTGAAAAAAATTCAGAAGAATGATATTAAATATTGGTAAAGCTATGGGGAAACTGAAACTTTCATTTACATTGCTGATGAAAGTAAAGAGCCCTCGCTCATTCATTTTGAAGAGCATTCTGGCATTAGCTAATTAGATGAAAAATAGGTACACCCTATGACTAAGCTATTGCATGCCTCAGTATATATCCTGGGAAACCCTTGCACGCATGCCCAAGGAGAGTCACATAAGGTTTGTTGTATGAGGCTACTACAGCATTGGTAACAACAGGTAAACATGGGTACAATCTAAGTGGCATAAAAAAAAATGAATGTTTAAGACAAAATATGTTATTTCTATACTCCAAAATACTACAATAGCTGTTAAAAAGAATAAGTGGTTATATGTAGATTCACACAGGAAGATTTCTAAGACATATCACCAACTGAACAAATTGGTTGAAGAATAATATTTAAGATATAATTTCTTGTTTTTAAAGAAAACACATATACAAAAAAGCTCCGGAAGCTGGAGCAGCAGATGATGGTATAGGGAAATATTAAGTGTGTGTGTGTTTGTGTATTATTTCATTTTTGTTAGCAAATATAATAAATAAAAGAAAATAACCTGAAGGAGAGTTCTTTTTTTGTTTTTAAAGATTTTTATTTATTTGACAGACAGAGATCACAAGTAAGCAGGGAGGCAGGCAGAGAGAGAGGAGGAAGCAGGCTTCGGGCTGAGCAGAGAGCCCGATGCGGGGCTCGATCCCAGGACCCTGAGATCATGACCTGAGCTGAAGGCAGAGGCTTTAACTCACTGAGCCACCCCGGCACCCCAGGAGAGTTCTTTACATAAACCTAATGAGTTATTCTGTATTTCTCACTAAAACATCTGTAGAAAATAATATTTTTCTCTGGAACTGATCTTTGTATTTAATGTGAAGAATACATTCTATTTAATTGTCACCCTTTTATGGGATATTGTCTGGGTTTTCTAGTGGGAAAGATCCTTTAGCATCTTTACACATAAAAATTAAAATTCTTGAAAGATGTTTCACTATAAAACCTTTGGCAATTTCAGAAAGACTTGATATCAGTTATTGGTTATTTCCTTCCAAAAAAAGACTATTAAAACACTTTGAATAATATGCAAGACTAACTTTTCTCAGAAGTTTTAACATTTCCCAGAAAACATAATATTTGCATAAGTTACCATAGGATAAAATTTTGTTAAGTATATTTCTATTTATAATTCCCATTACTAATCCATCTCCTACCTCTATACTTGGGTCCACATGACCTGACTTCCCTCCTGATTTTGCACACATAACCTTAATTCTTCCTGCAACTCTATGATGTACTGTTATTATCCCCATTTATACACAAGAAGCAGAAACTTATCAGGTTAATTAAGTAACTTGCTCAAAACCAGGTTTTGCATCCCAAACATCCCAAACAGTTTCCAAATTAGTTATGCCTATTATATACTCCCACTAACAGTTTATGAGAATTTCACTTATTCTACATCCTCACAAAGATTTTTTTTCATTTATAAAATATAATTGTGGGTATATAGTAGCTCCACATTATGGTTTTAATTTTCATGCCCCTAGGGCCTAATGAAATTGAGCACCTTCACATATGTTTATTGGCCATTGTTAACTTTTGTCAGCTGCCTGTTCAAATCATTTGCCGTTTTTTTTTTTTGTTTTTTTTTTTATTTATTTATTTGACAGGCAGAGATCACAAGTAGGCAGAGAGGCAGAGAGAGAGAGGAGGAAGCAGGCTGTCCGCAGAGCAGAGAGCCCGATATGGGGCTCGATCCCACGACCCTGGGATCATGACCCGAGCCGAAGGCAGCGGCCTTAACCCACTGAGCCACCCAGGCGCCCCCATTTGCCGTTTTTCTATTGTTGTAACTGGTTATTTCATGTGGAGAAGACTTGGGACTCAGATTCTCCAAAAAGTGTCCATTAACAACATCCCTTCCGTAATCAATCATCTACCTCCTCTAATTTACAAAGTGCCCAAATCTGCTACAAGAAGACTTGAACTCTGGGAATTTCCAGAAGAAAGAATTTCTTTTCCTCAGAAAGCCCAATAAAATAAACAGAAACAAACAATTTAAAACCCACCAAAAATGCAATCCATAGCTATTTTATTGATTTTATTGGTACTTTCCTCTTACTGTTATGGGAGACAAATAACTTTCTCATTAGAAAATGTTCTTGACTTCCTAATGCTTGAAAAACACCATGTCAGTTAGTGATACAAAGTCTCAAGGCTTTGATTTTGTTTTGTTTCAAAGTGGTTGGTATGTTTCTTCATTTTAATATTCTAGGTCATAATTTCTCAGCAATCCAGACTCCCAAATGTTCTCAAATCTAATACTTTAAGATCCCAAGTTAACTAAAACTAATATAGCAAATAATGAAACTATACTTCTGTTGAGAGGATTATAAGAAAGAGTGTGGAGATGAATAAGATAGAAATACTCCGAAACAACTGACCAAGGACAAGGAAGATCCATAAGGCCTTTGCTAGGTTTATATGTCGTGTCTATCCTTCTAGAAGCACAGTAAAGAGTGGTTTTGAGAAATTTAAAGAACACTTGTTTGCCCACTGAAGAGGTCAAAATATATCTAGCGATGGTTCTTTTAGTTTTTTTTTTTCTTTAAAAAAATGCCCCAATTCTTTTCAAAGATCCATTAGCATTTCAAATCTTGTCTCTCTGTTGAGTATTAGAAGGGCATTCACACTTAAGTTCTAGACTTTCCAGAAACTCCTTTTTCTCTCTCCAATCCATATTGTTTTGTTCTGTGTGTGACGGGAAAAAGTCACTTCAAGACATTACCAAAGCCTGAGGAAAATGCATGTTACTACACAAGGGTACAAGCATATTCTAGCATTTTATTCTCAGTTTGAGTATTTTAAACTAATTTGTACAGAGCTATTCTTTATTTCCCTGAAGAGTTTTCCTAATTAGAGTTTTCTGGGGAAAGAGGTCCTGCGGTTGACACAATTCAGGAAACACTGGTGTCACCTTGATTCTCAAAAATGATAAGAAAGATGAAGTGAGGCAAAAGTAAGTAATTAGAGCTCAAAACAAAGTTCCTACACCTTTATCTCAGCTTCAGCCAGAAGTGCAGACAGGTTACTGACATAAGCCAGCGTTAAACTAACATCCTATTTTTTAATCATTTTTGGCATTTAGGTAATTCTCCATATCTTATTTTTGTACAAAGGTGTAATATCACATAATATAGTTTCAAGTACTTGGCTTCCAAATGCTCTCAAATGAAAGAATGAACCTTATTTCTACTGGAAATTAGAAACCAATCGTTTTGTAGAAAGCAAATTACACAATCTGTCTGACTTCAGCTTCACAAGATGCTTTAACAAGTCTTAAGTCTCTGAAGACAATGTCAAGTTAAAACAAAGACAATTAGCTGGAACTAGATCTATTTTATGGCTAAATTTCCAATTCCAAAAGGTGAGGCCCAAGAATAGAGACATGTCTATTGGGTTCTGTTTGCTTTTCGTTAGTGTGTTTGATAGAGAATAACTCTGACAAGTGTAAGAATGGAATATCTGCTCGGCTAGAAATCAAAGATAATTTAGATCAGGGAGTGAACCCTGATCTAGCAATCATTAAGCAATTGGGTGGCCTTTGGAAAGACACTTCATGTTGTTGGGCTCTTTTCAGCTTCTGCAGAATAAGCCTCTCGACTCTGTAATTCCTATCATCCCTTCCAGCCCAGATTTTCTGTGACAACACTTAAAAATCCCTTTAAGCTAAAATAATTTACATTTTAGTACTGATCCTGTAAAAGACCCATCAGCACCATCCCTCGTAACTGATAAAACAGACAAAATGGTAGCAGTCTGGTGAGTAATCATGATAATGACTATTTTAGATTTGAATCAGGCTGTGCAATTTACAAAGACCTTCCTTGCTTATCATATCAATGTCATTTCTTAGTTCCCTAAGACTGCACAGCTTGCAAGTTGTATGTCCAGAACCAGTCATTTGGTTTAAGAAGCAGGGTGTTCCAAACTCATAGGAAAAAAAAAAAAAAGAGCAGACTTGTGGTTGCCAGAAGTGGAGGTGAGGAAGGGGGAACCTGAGGAAGGCAGTCAAAATGTACAAACTTCCAATTATAAGAAAAATAAACGGTAGGGATGAAATGTACAACATTCAATGACATTGCTAACAGCACTGTAATAATATACAGAAAAGTTATTAAGAGAGTAAATCCTAAGAGCTCTCAAGGAGGATCCCCACTCCTCCTACCCTGCTTTTCTCTCTCTTTTTTATTCTATCTGTCTGAGAGGATGGATGTTAGCTGAGTATATCATGGTGATCATTTCATAATATATGTAAATAGAATCATCAAGCTGTATGCTTTAATCTTATATGGTGATGTGTCCATTCTTCCTTAATAAAAACTGGGGGGAAAAAGAAACAGGACATAATCCATACTTAATCTTTGAGGTCATTTTGAAGGAGGAGTGTGTAGAATTGGCTATTGATGTCAAACTTTGACATTAAAGTAAGGGTTTTTGTTGTTGTTGTTTTTAAATGCTAGTAATGCATCTGTTCCTGACGACATGGGAGTGGACACATAAGCAAGCAGATCCTCGAAGTGAAATGATATGTTTTCCTAGAATTACAAACGAATAAGCACTCCTTTTCCTCTCTCTTGTCTTAGACTGCCAGGGAGAACCAAATGATACAATGATCAAAGAAGGAGGTCAAGAAACCGTCATGCTCCAGATTAACTATTTACTATGAGTGTGGGTGGGTAGTTACATAAGCCCACTGTGTATAGACAGTAATTCACCTCAAAAAAACTAATGAAATTTGTGCATCTAAATGTGTGTGCAACTCAGGGCTGGCATACATTAGGCAGTCCCTGTATATTGGTTTTCTACCTTCTCCCTAGGAAGCGTCATGGAATTTCAACATTGAAATGCCCCAGGGCCCTCAGAGGAAGGAACGCATAAACCCCGTTCTAAACCCAGATGCATCTTTATGAGGTGGATGACCTCGGAGAAGTTATGTAAGCCCTCTGAACATCAGTTCTCTTACTTGTGTGTGTGCCTGTGTGTGTGTATGCACCACCTACCAACAAGATTTATTCTAAAAAATTATAGTCTATTCTGCTACAACACTTATTTTTATAATGGGAATTAGCTGATACGTGATTATTAAATCGAGGAATTATGCCAGTATAATTCAGAAATCAGGTTGTTTTATAAACCTTTTTTTCCTGGTCATGTGCTGTTTTGCACCAAGTTAACTATGGTTATATGCCAAGTCCACCTACACAGCTAAATACAGCAAGCCTGAAGGAATACAGTAGTATACATTATGCTCATTTACCCCTATCTTCGACCTCTTGGCTTAGTTTATCCAAGTTCTCTGCTTTGAAGGTGTTTATTGAGTATTTTTCTCTGATTTTTGACCTAAACTTAGCAGCTGCAGCTCTTTCTTATACCCCTTTCCATAGCCCTATTTTTACCTTTTTTAAAAAACTTGAAGTCTTCATTATTTTAATTAGGTTAGTGTTTTGTTTTTATTAGATTGTTAATGCTTTCATTACAAAGTTGAATAGGTTCTGAGTGAGGTCAGACCTGAGTGAGGTCTTCCCAAAGTGTGTTCTCCCATTATTTTGTTACTTCTAAAGCACAATTTAACAAAATGTGTTTTTTTTTAATTTGTATAGTCACATTATAAAGAAACACCTGTATATCAGTAAAGTACCTAGTCCAATGCTCAGCAGATAGATTTTAAATATCAGATTCCCTGCTTGTTCAGAATGGTAGTATGTCTTTTCAAAAGGTGGAGAAATGAATGAAGTAAAATTTGGGATCTCCTAGAACCTTAGGGATATTCTCTGAATCTGTGAAAGAAAGCACAATTCATACTAAAAACACTGGCTAAAAGCATAAGCTACGAACATCAGTACCAAATGCCCTGGGAATTTTTCATGGCTCAATGTGAAGACACTGCAAGGGTCAGATTAAAAGAAAAAAAAAAAAAAAAAACCCAAGGGTTACATTGCACCTCATACATTTTTAAATCCATTCGGTACCTCCCAACCAATAGGTGATTCCCCTAGACACCTATGATTTTTCATGCAGTATTTGTGGTTTCATTGAAAGCTCCCCTGAAAATTGAAATGACTAACAGGTACCCGTGCTTTTGTAAAGCTCTGATGGAAGCTTCTTTCTTAACACTATCCCTGAGACCACACACACATCATGTAGCAAGTGATAAAGGGCGGCTGACAGAGAGGTGTCTGATACAGCAATTAGCAAGGGTCGCTGGATACTGCCTTGTGTCTGGAGAGGCAGGAACCCAAACTAAGTCACTGAATTTGGCCTTTAATGGAACTCTTCCTGCATCACTCCTTTTCCATTGAAAACCACCCTCCAGGTCACTGAACTCAGATGTCAAAAATCAAACCTGAGCTGGCAATAAAAACGTTCCAGTTTGCACTAACACTTTTGAATGCTGGACATTTAAACTGGTGTTGAAGCAGAGGGCCAATCAGCAGGGTAATTCTTTCAGCCCAGCACAACTGCTGCATTTCCCCAATGTCAAGCCACACCTTTCCCCAGCCAGTTACTTCCCTCAAGCCCATTTACCCTACTGAGAATGCAAAGGAAACTTTGGGCCTGCCAAAAGTGCTCTCTAAGGCAAAACCAAGGAATATCTTTCATCAAAAGAACATAGCTAGCACAGTGCCTTAAAAATAGTAGGTGCTATGGTGAGTGCTGTGAAGTGTGTAAACCTGGTGATTCACAGACCTGTACCCCTGGGGCCAATAATACATTACATGTTTATAAAAAAATTATTAAAAAAATAGTAGGTGCTCAGTAAATGGGAATTTTTACCTCCCCTGCCATGGGTCAAAAAAAAAACATACAAATCTCCTCTAGTTAAGAATACCGGCTTTCCCTCAAAAGCAAACAGAAAATTTATTTTTTTTTAAGATTTATTTATTTATTTGACAGACAGAGAGAGATCACAAGTAGAGAAGCAGGCAGAGAGAGAAGAGGAAGCAGGCTCCCTGCTGAACAGAGAGCTCCATGTGGGGCTCCATCCCAGGACCCTGAGATCATGACCTGAGCTGAAGGCAGAGGCTTTAACCCACTGAGCCATCCAGGCGCCCCCAAAGAGAAAATTTAAAACACATGTAATCGTCCATTTCATTTCTCATAGGATATAAAATTTTACATTTAATTTGGGTTTCTATCAGTTATATTAAAACATGCTTTTTTCTGAACACTCCTCCAGAGTGTTAGGGAATTGACATTGGATTTTCAAAGGGTGACTATTTTTATATTTCTTTCTTTCTTTCTTCCTTCCTTCCTTCCTTCCTTCCTTTCTTTCTTTCTTTCTTTCTCCCTCTCCAAACAGTGCTATTCACTTTGCCCGGCAATTTTCTTAATAAATGCCCCTAAATTCCCATGCACCAAAGATATGACTGTGAGTCAGAAGGTTATGTCTGCCCGCTATATTTGTAGCCACAGAATAAGCATGGAATTATAGCAACACAGAGACTAGAATGAAAATTAGGTAGGGTCAGTGCCCTGACACACAAGTGGGCTAATAGGCAAATGTTCATACATTTATCCAATAAATGATTATTATGGGGAACTCTGGGGGGCACAGTCAATTAAGCATCTGACTCTGTCGGCTCACTTTGTGATCTTGGGGATTGAGCCCCAAGTCAGGCTCTGCACTCAGCGTGGAGTGTGCTTAAGACTCTCTCTCCCTCTGCCCTCTCCCGAAATAAATAAATAGATCTTTTTAAAAAATGATTATTATGGGCCCCTTGTGTGCTTGGCACCAGAAAAATAATGGTGAACAAAAAGCAGACATGGCCCTGTTCTTGTATAGATTATGGTTTAGTAGAGAAAAATGATAATCAAGCAATGACATTAATGGATACAGAAACTGAGACAAATTCAATGCAATAATGGAGCTCGATTCTACTAGAGTATATAGTGAAGGACTCTGATCATGATCAGAAGAGAATTAGGAAGCTCCTTCCTGAAAAAGTAACTTGTGCTGACATCTGTACAATGAGTAGAATCATTCAGGCAGGAGGCTGAAAGCTGGAAAGAAGTGATGACCACCCAAAATTCACAGAAAGCACAGAGGGTTTCAGAGGTCATGTTAAAGATTTGGGTCCTTCGTTTTAGCGTAAAGATAAAAGTAGCAATGCTTTGAAGCTTGGGAAAGCTTTGAAGGAGAGAGCCCAGAGATTACGAAGAAAGCCCAGATTGTAGGCTATGACTGTAAGCTAAGTAAAAAATATAGTGAATATTTTTCCCTGGGATAATGGCAGTGGACTTGAGTGATTTTGACATATATAAGAATTGTTCTGAAGGTAACAATGTGCAGGACATGGGAGAAGATTGGTTGTGTTAGGTAAGGGAGATCAGGGAAGAAGAGGAAGAGGAAGATGCCAAGGAGGATGGCCAGTTTTCCAACACATTCAGCCAGTTCCCTTAGCAGAGGAATTTTGGACAATGATCAGGTTTGAGAAGTGGTGCCCCTGAGTTTAGCTTTAGGTTTGTTAAATACCCTAGAACAATCCAGGTGAAGAAAGTGAGCAGGCAATTGGGATATATGAGTCTGGGCTTCAGAAGAGAATTCTGTACTGGACATGACTATTTAAAAGTCAGATTATTAGTGATAACGGATATAAAGAGGACTGATAACACTGCCAGGAGAAGCATTACATACAGGCAGAGGAAAGGACCTAAAACTCAGCTTTGAGGAAAACCAATATTCAGAAGCCCAGATGAGGAAGATGAACTGAAGGAACTTTCTGACAGGGGCAGAAAACCAGATGAGCTAGTGTCTAGACAAATGCAGAACAAAACAGTTTTGAAAAGGAAATCTACAAAGCCAAAAGCAGCCACCAGGCCAAAAACATGATGACTGACAAAAATGTTCACCGGATAAAGCGGCCTGCAAATTATCAACGACTTTCATGAGTCACCTGTTCTGCAAAACTGTGGGCTAAGTGTCAGGATGGATGTTAAGAAATAAGTGAGAAGTGACATGGCTTTGAAAGAAGGAGACACAGAGTTATGGAACAGGAGTGACATTTATGGTGGGGTTTGGTTTTGAGGATGTTAAAGTCCTCAGTAAGCAAAGTATCAATGAAAAGCGTCTGGTTGGAAGAGGAAGTAGTGAATATACAAAAAAGAAAAGGAATCATGGATAGTTTGTGGCTCCTGAGAAGGAGAAGGGGATGAGGATGGACTACACGGCACAGGTGGAGAGATTGGGTTCGTGTAAGATTAAGGCCCTTTCTCTAATGTCGCAGGTGTGAATTAGGACAAAAGGGTCAGAGTTATAAGCAGTTTGTTTTGCAGATGTGATGGCCAGAAGATAAGGGTGCCCATAACATGGCTTCAAATTTCTGTGGCAGGAGGAAATAAACTTGGTCACTGAGCATGGCAGGCAGAGATGGTGGAGGTGGAGATCTAAGGATAGGTCGGAAGTTTTGAAACATGTGGACCAAGCTGGTTAGGAAAATGCCAGACAGTTTGAAAGCATATGTGATGCTGATGATCAGGAATTGTCAGTGATACCAATCTGTTCCGGCTTTGCCCAGCAGTGTCCAATTGCTTGGTAAGATGAAGGAAACAGTGCATTGGAAGATTCTTCTCGGGATGGGGTTTTGCCAGACTGATACTACATAAAGACAGAAGACAGGGGACTTTAGCATGATAGCAAGGAAAGAGTTTAAATGATTAACCATGATGTGCAAGCTGGGATGGTTATTCCATTTCTTCCTATTATATGGTTGGGTTTAAAATTCAAAGAACAATCTGAAGCAAGTCCCCAGCCTACCCCTGGCAAATTTGGATGGGTCAAAAAAAATGAAGGAATGAAGTCCTACTTCATCTCTGTTAGAATGCCCCTGTAGAAACTCAGCCCAGTTCTATTTGGAGCTTTGCAGTTTTTTTCAATCTTTCAGTTGTCTTCTACTGACCCTGAGACTTCTCTGTGTGGCGAGCAATAAGAGGTGGTATTTTTACCAGCCACACACCAGGATGACTCTAAATCCCCTCTCATTCTTCTCTAGTTTACACTAATAATAGCTTCCAAGTAGGGAATGTGCCAATCATTTTACATGTATTATTTCATTGTACAGACACAGAAATGGAATCTCAAAAAGATGAAGCAATTTGTCCAAGGACACACAACTAGCAAATGTCAGAGCAAGACTGGCAACCAGGCATTTCTCCTCAAGAGTACACTAATCTGTCTCCCTTACTAAATATTTACAGATAAACAGAATCTCAATTGGATAAACTCATGATACACTTCTACTTTCCTGGTGCAATGTTTGAATATGTTAAGTAGAGTCTTCCTCTTGGGTACAGAAGACCACTATTAAAATGATGATGACTTAATACAGTGTTTTCCACAGTGTGATAGAAAGACTACATCGGGATCCCCTGGATTACAGTTGAGGCTGCTGGGCCTTCAAGCTTCTCTCTTCCCCAAATCCTACCACCACCTCCTATCAAAATTCAGTTTCAGAAGGTTGAAGGAGATGCTGGTCACTCACAGTTTGAATAAACTTCCATCTGCTAAGTTTTCTTTTGTACACTGAAGTTTGAAAATCACTGACTTAGCGGAACTAAATTTTTATCAAACAAACTTGAAAGAGTACTACATTTGGGTACCTCTATTAGGAAAGATCATTTATCTTATTAGGCAAAATCACAATTCTGGGGTGCCTGGGTGGCTCAGTCGTAGGGCATCTGCCTTGGGCTCAGGTCATGATCCCAGGGTCCTGGGATCGAGCCCTGCATCTGGCTCTCTGCTCACCAAAGAGAGCCTGCTTCTCCCTCTCCCTCTCCACGCCGCTTGTGTTCCCTCTCTCAATGTGGTCTCTCTCTGTCAAATAAATAAAATCTTAAAAAAAAAAAAAAGAAAGAAAGGAAAATTACAATTCTGAAAACGTAAAACACAAATGGGTTGAATTGACAGGGCCAGGGAGCCTGGAGATTAGTATTAGAGGAGGAGGCCCATGTGTTCCATTTTGTTTATGTGGGATGGCAGAGCAAAACAAGCTTTGCCTCTTAGTGATTTTGTCTATTCATTCCCCTGCCCCCCCCCCCAGCATTTCTTTGAGAAGGCAAGATTGAGCCACCTGTGTTTATTGGTAAACAGCTTCCGCCACTTGATGGAAAACCCCCTTGGAAAGCAGGAGATGGAAATGGCCTCTGCAAATGATTACAGATAGCTATGATTCCATCCCAAGGGCAGATGCCAAGAATCGTGACCAAAAGCAACATTCTTAGCTACAGGGGATCCTACCCGCTGTGCTCACGTATAATTTCCAAAATGCATCATTATGTCTCCAGAGCAGCCACAAATGCTGAACCCAAGGCAGATTCTGCTACAGCAAATTGCCTCCCTGGGGGTAACTCCAACGAAAGTTCCCCTCCTTCCCTAACCTTTGCTCCATTAAACTACAAAGGTCACTTGGAATTTCTCCATTTACCTCTTATCTTTAAAGCATCTTTGAAATACTTTGCAAATGATTCAGAAAGGGTATGTGGTTTCTCAGTTCCTAGTGCAAAGGGATTGTGAAGCCAGAGGAGCAAGAGGAGACACTAATTAAAGGACCTTATTTTCAAGGAGCCCATGTACAGACTTGGGACTCACTACTTTGACAAGCAATGGCATAACACCCACCGGTTTTGAGGCAATTGCAGAGAGCTTCGCCACCAACCAGAAAATGACTTAGACTGCAAATTTAAGAGTCACCCTGAGGGCTTCTCTCCCTCCCGAGGGCACACTTTTCCCTGCATGAACTGGATATTCCCTCTTCATGACTGGCAGGGCCCAAAGAGCTCAGCAAAGGCACTGCCCTGTATAGACCTTGTCAGTCAAGTTAGACAAACATGTGGTCCTAGAGACCTCTGGGTGGGGAGAGGGGTAGAGGAGAAGGTTCATGTTGCTTTGACCAACAGTGCTGCACTCTGTTTATACGCCTCTGTAGCATATTCACTAAGAAGAGCCCAAGCAGTTAAATTCTTCATGGGTGAATATGCCATTCTTTTGGTACATGGAAGGGCCCCTTTTTCACTGGAGCCTTTGAATATCAAAAAAATCCATTACTTTTTTTTTTTAAGATTTTATTTATTTATTTGACAGACAGAGATCACAAGTAGGCAGAGAGGCAGGCAGAGAGAGAGAGAGGGAAGCAGGCTCCCTGCTGAGCAGAGAGCCTGATGCGGGGCTCAATCCCAGGACCCTGAGATCATGACCTGAACCAAAGGCAGAGGCTTTAACCCACTGAGCCACACAGGTGCCCCAAAATTCATTACTCTTAAGAGCCTACGTGTTTAGACCAGGACTCCCCTCCCAATGTATTCAACTTAATCCAATTCCACAAAAATGTATTGATTTCTTACTCTGGCCAGATAACTGGGAATATTCTGATTTTCAAAATACTATGTGCTTCAGAAATCACTTAGAAGTTTTGTCAAAACACAAAGTGCTGGGTTCTACTCCCAGAGTTTCTGATTTTGTAGGTTCGGAATGAAACCCAGAAATGGCATTTTTAATAAGTTTCCAGTGAATGCTGCTGGTCTAGGAACCAGTTTGAGATCCACTATCACAGAAGATGAAAACCTAGCTCTTTCTTCAAAAAGCTTAGTATAAGATACAGTTAATCTGGACATAAGACCATTTGTATACCTGATATGTAATAAGTGCTCAATAAGTAGTTGTTGAGTTGATGAATAAATAAATGAATGAAAATATGGAATGGATACAGTATGTCTGGACACAGAATGTGAGAATTTATTCTGGTGACAGGCTTTGCCATTTGAAGAAGGATCAAGCAAGGACCTAGTGGCATTGCACCTTGAAGTCAAACGGGATTTATATAGAGAAATGGTTAACTGGAGTAGTTTCCAAGCTAAGAGGATAGCATGGCAAAGGCACAGAGGAGGGAATGGAACTGTGCCTGGTGGGGATGGTAAGCAGATGGGTATGTATGACATTTCATAAGCCTGTACTTGAGCCTTGCCTCACCACCAGAAACCAATTTGCTACTGATTCTCCTTCCTTTACTTCCTAGAAAGCATCTACTTCTCCTTTGATTACTTATTTCTTCCTTCTCTACCCTCACCCTTCTTCCCTCCTTAGAAAATCTGAATATCCCTTATCTGAAGAGCTTCTGGAACTATGGCAGGTGTTTGGGGCGCCACCATCCACCCACTTAGCCTACCTCTTATTTCTGGGCAGCTGTAGGACCAGGTTCCATGCACATGACTGAGACCCACATCAGTCATGTTCCATAGCTTCTACCTTTCTATCTCAGGGCTTCCAAAGTGTAGAAACTATGTCATCATATATGCAGTGGCAGCCAGAAGTGTAGTCCAGTTTATAGTCTTGGGGGTCATTATTAAACAATGGGGGAGAGGATTCAGTGGGTGCTTTACCCAGCATCTTGTCCTTTGAAGGTGGATTCCTCTGAGGGTCTGCCATGGAATTAAACCTAAATGTCACAATGATAACCATGTCAATAACACAACCTTCATTCATTATCATTGTTCTTGGCTTATCCTCCCCTCTCTCACTCTACCTCTACCTCAACTCTCTTTCCTGGGATCATATCCCACATAAATTACCTGCATTTTGATCTTTGTTTCAGAAACCCAAACTGATACCTTCTCATCCCGGCAAACACAGAGCACAGTCTTAGCTATGCTGTTCTCCAATGCTTGTCTGACGGGGTGGTATAATTTCAAAAGCAATGGCCTGCAGCAACAATGGATTTGCAGAGGACAGATTAGACAGTTCCCCCTGAGACCACAGACGCATTTACATCACTAAAGACAAAACAGGCTGTGTTCAATGCAAATTACAAATTTACTTACTTAACATTGACTCTTGATTTTTGCCACTTTGGTCTTGTAGTTTTGTTTTTTTTTTTAAGAGTTTATTTATTTATTTGTTAGAGAGAGAACACAGGCAGACAGAGTGGCAGGCAGAGGCAGAGGGAGAAGCAGGTCCCTGCCAAGCAAGGAGCCCGATGTGGGACTCGATCCCAGGACGCTGGGATCATGACCTGAGCCGAAAGCAGCTGCTTAACCAACTGAGCCACCCAGGCGTCCCTGGTCTTGTAGTTTTAAATGGCAGCCCCTCTCTCTAGCATAATCCGGAAGTTCGAAACCTCATCATCCCTCAAAGACATTCAAAATGATGTCAGACTTGGATGTTATGATGTTAGAAAATGAGATACAAAATATCTGCATTGCATTGAGATGGCAAACTTATTAACCTGAGAGACAAGGACACATCTCCAACCATAGGGAGGTTCCAGAAATGGAAAGTCAACCATGTCTTCATCTGGTGAGGGGTGGGGGGGGCAGTTAGAAAGAACTAAAAGTGTTATAGGAAAGCCTCCCAGAGCTTCATCTAGGATTAGCTCCAAGCATCTGATTCAAACTGGAAACCTGATTTTGTGAACTCTATCTGGGATTTTTTTTTTTTACAAAAGCACAAGCATATTTAGCACAGCAAGCAAATTCCCCAACTCTCTTTCAAGAGGATGATAGCAGAGGCTTTTAGTGGAGGGAAAATGAATGGTCACCAGCATGAATATTTCATCATTCACTCCCCAGGTGCCAGGAGATCAGCATATACAAATTACACTGATGTGGTGCCAAGAGGAGGCTGCCCAGAGTTTTCCAGGTAGGAGGTTTCGGAAAAGCACTTGAAATTCCAACCACCACATGATATAATTTGAAGACAGCTGGAAACCTCCATAGGCATTTGAGGATCTAAAAAGGCACTCTGAATTTCAGGTGTCTTTACTTTTTGCTAAAATTGCTGAAGATACAGATGGGAATGACTACACACTCTTTCAGCATACATTCTGATCTGAATCAGTTATCCTAGTGAAGTCCTGAGTTCTTTCCTTCTTCTGTTAAAGTTTTCAGAACTCTCCCTTCACTAAAAATAAAATAAAATAAAATAAAAATAAAAAATCCCATAACTATGTGTTGGTAGAAATAAAAGACAAAAAAATCATAAGGTAAGAAAGTGAAAACTAGAATAGATGGAAAAAAAGATGTATTGGGAAGGTCACAGAAGATCTTCCTTTGTCCTAAAGAGTTCAGTTCTCTCAACATAAATAATTTATCCCCTAAGCCCATCTCCCCTGAAACTTGTAGAAAGTCTGATATTGCCTAACATAGTTTCACACACATTACATCAATTGATCCTGATATCTATCCACTAAAAGTTGGCAGGACAGATGTCTTCAACCCTATTTAAGAGATAACGGAATTGTGTTTGAACGGGTTAAATTACTTGCCCAAATTCTTAAGGCTGATTAGTGATGTGGGACTGGAATCCAGGATTTGGGACTACAATCCAGGACTTGGGGCTACACAGCTTTTTCCAAGCCAAATGACAGATAAGCTTTCAGGGGGACAGTTTCCCTAGCAAATAACCCTCATTCATGGATAAGACATGTCTCAAAGTGAGCTCTTGTAGTCTGTTGTATGTTGATCTATCCTGAGAACCATGTCTTGTTCAGACCACCTAGGCTTGAATCCTAGATCCTCCATTTGCTAGTTGCATGGCTTTGGGAAAGTTATGTACAATTGCTGAGTCATACTTCTGCTATGTTTAAAACTAGAATAAAAACAGTCCTTTCCTGATAAGATGGGAGAATCAAGCAAAAAAATTCAAGTAAGTCATCTTAACACAAACCTTTGGATTTTGTTGGTGCCCATAAAAATGAGTTGCTACAATGATGGTAAAAATGTTGATGCTGATTGTTATCACAAAACCCAACAGGGGCCAGTGGCCCAACACAGCCTGTCAATTAGCCAAACTCTTATTTTGGCAACACATGCCTCCCTTTGGCGTTACCTTTTATACACATATATTTATTCAAATGTTTATGTAATTCAAAAAGGAAAAGGAAAACAGAGGTAGATGTAAGTTGTTATGGAATTAGGTTTTGGGTTCACTCTCAGTCTTGTAGATTCTTATTATCTTATTAAACAAATATGTAAATAAATAGCACTATATGTATTTAAATGTTGATAGTGGGTAATCAGTTAAGTAATTTAATTCATCCAATGTTTCAGGTCCAAAATATTACAATTAGAATAAAAAAATACAAGATTAGATCAATATAATTTAATATATTTTTAAAAATATATAAAGAATTATAGAGGGGCACCTGGGTGGCTCATTTGGTTAAGCATCTGATCTCGGGGGTCCTGAGACCAAGCTCCACCTTGGACTCCTTGCTCAGTGGGGAGTCTGCTTCTCCCTCTCTTTCTGCCCCTCCCTCTGCTTGTGCTCTCTCTCTCTCAATTAAATAAATAAAATCTTTGTAAAAAAGGAATTATACATAAGGTACATGTATAAAGGTATATAGTTATAAAGAATAATAGTATTTAGCAGAATAAATTACTCTCAAAAAACTTGAAATTTATTCCTTAGACCCATCTCAGTCCTAATTCAATGGTCATGTCACTGATGCTGACTCTTCTTATCCATCTTAGGGATGTTATGACAAAGAATGTATTTCCACAGTGTCAAGTGGGCTCAAACGTGGCTAAAAATTTGTCTACCTTGTCAAAATGTTTATATGAGTTCTGAGTTTCAAAATTCTTATTTCTAAAATTCCAGGGATATTGCATTTATTCTGTGAGCATGGCATGTTTGGCTCGGGTGCTTTTAAATTTAGAGGCTTAATAATTTAGCTTAAAGAAGCTACAGAAACAGAAATCTGTGAGTTAATATTTGTAAAGTGCTTATAAGTGTGGTTGGCAAATAGTAAATGCTATATAAGTGTTTGTTAAATAAATAAATATCTTTGGAAACAATGACTGCTTTTTCAACAAACTGCTACTCAACTCTCCAAAATTCTGCTATTTATTTGCCCTGAGAACAATCTGCCAAAGAAAAATGAGGACAGCTTCTATTCTGTACTTTATTGAAAGTTAGCAATTTTTCATGACCTCCTGTATTTCAAGTCCATTGTATCATATCAGTGACAAGGTGCAACTTTATAAAGTCCTAGGAAATCCAGCAGATTTGGACTCTGGAAGCCCTTATATTCCAAAATGTTAATGTCTGAAGGCTTAGCTCAGTTAACTATTTCAATGAATGTTTACAACACATATGTTTAGCTATTTCACACATTTAAATAACATATTTTGCTCTTCAGAGGATAGCATGGTTACATTCTCCAAGCATTCGTTCTATGCCATCCCCACTGTGCAGTAGCAGTATGATTTTTGCATAAGACTGACCCATCCCCTCACTTCAGAATGTATCCCAATGGGTCTAAACCACTTAAGAGAATCTCATACCTCTTGCCAAAGTGGCTGAATTCAGAGAGGTTAAGAGAGAGGATGAAAAATTTTATCCAAATGATTGTGGGAAGCTATTCTCTTCCCATCCCTGATATAAACATAGAAGCACATATTCTGAGTTCCTGTTGGTGGCCATCTTGTGACCATAAGGAAGCCAGCCTAAGGATGAACTCAACACATACAAGAGTAAAGCAAAGAGAATTGCTGAGAAACAGATTCAAGACCTCAGTTTAATTACACCCAAAGGCTGCTCCACACTGGAATTTTAAATTAGTGAACCATAAATCTAATTTGTGAGTTAGTGTGAACTGAATGCATTTTAGTATTCAGATTTTAAAAACAGAAATGTGGAATTAGCTAAATTGAAGTAATAAAAGATAGCGATGAGGGCTCATTTATCTATCACTGGGAAACTGATAATCCTTTTTAGTTAGACTCTTCTAAAAGTGGATAAATCATAAACAATCAAAGGAATAAGACATGCAGAGAAATACCATCTAGCCTCTGGTGATTTCCATCATGACGTCTTTCAATGACTGACTTGCCGAAGTGATGACTGATAAAATGGTAACTATGCATCAAATCCCTCCTTTTACACCAGTAAAATCTTCCAAACCCTTCTGTTTTCCTGCTGAAAGGATATACAAATTCCATATTACCAGGAGGCCAGGTCCATTGACTTATGTGTGCCAGTTCATTATTTCCAAAAATTTCACTACAATACCACTTTGGTGATGTTCCCACATCAGAAATATTCTGAACTGAATAGAGCTATGCTTTCTGCTCCTACCACAGTGCAATTGCTTCACTGACAGGGGTACGGGGGTACGTTAACATTCAAACCACTAAGATAGTAGCAGAACAATGACAAAAGCTCAAAACTCTGCTTTCTTTACCCAGTGCTCTCCTGAGCACACCAGGAAAAGAGAAAGAAAAACACTGTGTCAGTTAACTATTGCTGTGTAATGAATCACTCAAAAATTCAATTTCTTAAAATACTTATTTGTTCTTATAAATCTTTGGGTTTGCTGGGCTGCCTCTACTTCAGGCTGCAGATGTGGAAATCTGCTCCACTTGTCTCTCCCCTTCCTTTGATCACAGGCTCATCACAGAATGTTGTTCTCAGGGAGAGGGCAGTGGTGCAAAAGAGATCACCCCAGTGCATAGGTTTGTTTGTTTGTTTGTTTATAAAGACTATTTATTTACTTGAGAGAGAGACAGAGAGAGCACAAGCATGCAGAGCAGCAGGCAGAGGGAGAGGGAGATGAAAGCTCCCTGCTGAGGAGCAGAGAGCCTGAAGTGGGGCTCGAGCCGGGACCCTGGGATCATGACCTGAGCCAAAGGCAGATGCTCAACTGACTAAGCCACCCAGGTGCCCAGTGCATAGGTATATTTAAAGTCCCTCCTTATGTTGCATGTGGTAACTTCCTACTGGCCAAGACAAGTCACAGGATCAAGTCCAAAGTCAAGGAGAAGGAATTGTAAAGTTACTGGCAAAGGGGGAAAAAATGGGACCAATAACCGAATCTACTACAAATGGAAGAAGATGGAGGAGTATTAGATTAAAAAAACATGTACTTCCTAAAGTAAAGTCAACAAAACACCAGAAAGGTTTGTTATGAAGAGAAAAGCACCAGGACATTGCAGTTACAGGTAATGAGTGCAAAGCAAACACCTCATCTGAATCAAGTTCATGTCTTTAGCTTGAGATGAGGATTAATGCTGTAAGTTTCTCGTTAAATATTAAAGAATAGCACTCTCATCCAGGCAAATTAGCCTGGGTATCACTGATGCCAATGATACTTCAACCAGGCCTTAATTTGAAAGGTATAGATTTGAACACAAACTTGTTGTATATAAATAGAAGGCTTTACCAAGGACAGATAAGCAAAACATCATTTTCCCCAATCTTTGAAGTCATACTACAAGCAGACTTTCAGATTTTATCAAGACCACTGAATTTACTGTGGGTCAGAAATAAAACCGTACTTATGTTACCCACATTTCTGAAATTCCACCCTTTCTCATCCTCTATCTAATCCATCTAGTGCCAGTGCTCAGGAAGAAAGGGTTTGTGAGAAGATTATTCAAAGAACAAATGACCAGCCCCCCAAATTTTGGTAAGGGAAGCAGAACTGGCAGAGATATATGCTGAGGTCATAGGAAATATAAAACTCATATCAGTCAGAATGGGAAGGACAAAAGAAACAGATAGATCAACAGCAGGGTTCCTGAGGCTAATCAGCCCATAGTGGGGGGATTCTGAAGGTGGAACTTGTTGACTCATGATCAATGGAAACTCTACCAGGAGCCTTTGTAGGAAGAAACAACAAGCATTTGTCTTCCCACCATGGACAGGTAGAATAGAGTACAAGTTAACATAGCAAAATAGAATCTGAATTCAAGTGTGGATGCTATTATGGGAACAAGTCTTAGCCCCCACTTCTTCACTAGCTGTGAGAATTCCTACATATCACTTTGATTATCCTTAGTCTCCTCATCTGTAAAATAGAGACATTAATAATACCTGTCCCTTAGTGCTGCCGAGAGACCTAAATGGATGTAATGTATATCAAGCAACTCGCAAGATGCTTAGCAAGTAACAAAGGTTCTTATAGGAAGGAGACTTCCTCATTGCTGGAAGTGACCCAGTAATATTACCCAGTTCAAGGCCCTCATGGTTACAGCAGTGGATCACAAAAGTTGATCAAAGGTAGAAAGTGGTGCCATAGACCACCTGCTTTGCTAATAACTGGGCTGGAATGAGACTATACTTTTCAACGGTTTCTTTTTGTTTTTCTTTTTATGCTAAACCAACGATTTTCAGCTGAAGATCCCAGGTTAGTGAAAGAGAAAAAGCACAAGCTTGTGAGTTAGTTTCAGTATTTCTAGAGATCTGGAATTTAGGGATTTCATCATAAGCTTATGGAAGAAAAATATAAAAATCTACTTTCTTTGCTTTATATAAGGTCAGGATAGTAACATGGATGCTCTCATGCTATCCAGAAACTCTGAAAATATTCTTTAAAAGATTCTAGAAACTATTCCTGTATAAAAAATTGCCTCATCGTAGGATTTTCTGGGACATGGACCTGACTCTGACCCAAGTCCAGAATATACCTCTATCTAAATAGAACCTACTTGGTTAAACCCAAATGTGGAGAGACAGCTAAAATAAAGCTACCCATAGTAATTAATGGGGTTTACTGCTGTATTTTCACTTAACTTCATTATGTAGTAGCATTATAATGGAAGTAATGATTTATGCCATTTCATAATATTATGATAAACTTGGATGATTGGCCTAAATCTGGATTCATGTTTAAATGGAAAACCAGTAATAACACAGATGGAACTAATTAAAAAGAATGCAGCTTAGGGAAAAAAATCTTTCAAAATACAACTCTTTGTTGGCATTAAAAACAAAACAAAAACAAATCCTGAAATTACTGTACTGTATCAAGCTACTTCTTGCTACGAATTCACATTTTAGAGCTACAATTTTTAAATTTCCAAAGTGAATGGATCTCTAGGAAAGAACATCTAAATTCATCTTTCCCAGAATCTCTAAGTTCATTTTTTATTCCAGTGTGACAAAACTTAAGAATACCTTCTAGGAAGCCATTTTGCCTTACCTGATCTTGTTTTCTTACCAGATTCATAAAGAAGCACTAGGGAAGAGACACTGTGCCATCAAAAAGAAAATGTAGTAATCTGTTAAATATGAACCTCATAGGAATACTGTTTGCAAAATAAACTCAAAAGCCAAAAAATGAATCAAATTTCCTGCCTTACACACTCTAAAAACTATGTGTCTCATGGAAAATGGAAGCTTCTATCAACATATTAAATATTAGGAGTTACTACCCAACATACATGGTCAAATCTCTCTCTCTCCTCTCTTCAGAAGAACAACTCATCATATTTGTTTGGGTGTGAGTGGACACATGTTTTATAGATTTTTGTATTCTGGCCATTTCAAATATTTTACATTTTCAGCATTTTCTGCATCTTTTATCTCAACTTCTGACAGCTCAAGCCAGGTGTCTTTCTAAACCTCAAGACTAGTATCCCAAAACCCAAATTTCAAGATTATCCTACAACAAGCATCCAAGAAATGCTCCAAAGTATTTCCTTTAAAATTAGTTATTCCTGGAGGTGCCTGGGTGGCTCAGTGGGTTAAAACCTCTGCCTTTGACTCGGGTCATGATCCCAGGTTCCTGGGATCAAGTCCCACATCCGTCTCTCTGCTCAGCAGGGAGTCTGCTTCCCCCTCTCTCTCTGCCTGCCTCTCTGCCTACTTGTGATCTCTGTCTGCCAAATAAATAAATAGAATCTTTAAAAAAAATTTAAAAATAAAATGAGTTATTCCTTAGTATGTAAATGATGCAAAGGGAGAGAATGTACATTTAATAGGCACTTACTATATTGTACGCATCATTGTCTGCACATTAGATTAAGTATCTCAGTATCCGTCACCCATGATATTACTCTACCCACTTTCAAGAAGGAAACCGAAGGTTGGAGAGATTGATTAGTCCAAGGGTAAGAGCTAATCGATGGCACGCTGCCACAAAAGAAGAGATTCAAATTTGACTGTATTATCCTTACTTAACTGGATGCAGACTTGTACTCAGTACACGTATTCAATGTACAAGAACTGTTAGATTACGAGTGACAGAAGCCCAACTTGAATTAGTTTAAACAAAGTAGGAGAATTTCTTTAACCCCATAAACAAAGCCTAAGAGGGAGGAATTTGAACTGGCTTTTAGACAGACTGGAATGAAGGACTTGAACAAAGTCAAGGCTCCTTTTCTCCTCTCTCAACTGACTTCTCCAGATGGTGAAGGACGTGGTCCCAGGAATATCACTCCCAAATATTACAGTCTTGGGATATAATACCCATGTTTCATTCATTTCATTTAGTGTTCACAATGGCCCTATAAAATAGGCATTATTGCTATCCCTATCTTTTAAAAAATGTTTTTCATTTTAGAGAGAGAGCATGCATGAGCCAGGGAGGAGCAGAGGGAGATGGAGAGAATCTGAAGCAGACCCCTGCTGAGCACAAAGCCCGATCTCATGACTCTGAGATCATGATGCAAGCTGACACCAAGAGTCGAGTGCTCAACTGACTGAGGCACCTAGCTATCTCTATCTTACCGAAGGAAAGTAACATCTTACTGAGATGTTAAGTGACATGCCCAAGGTCATTTACCTGGGATTTCAAACTCTGTCTGTTCAATATTAAAATCGATGTGCTTATCCACAAACAAATGCTACAAATGGCTTTTCAGGACTCAAAATTGAAGAACCATGGAAGGAACAATAGACGTAAACGTGATTCTTCTTTTCCCTTTTCTCTAGTTGCTATCTCCTTATCACCTGCAATCCGCTCCTCCCCCTCTACCATATCCTTCTTTAAGGAATACAGAAAAAGTCACTGAGACATTTTTCAAAAGTAAATTGCTAATAAGTACAGACAATCAATTAGTTCAAAACCTAAAAACTGCAAAGGGGAGGGCAAGGTTAACCAGCACTCATTCCTATTCAATTACGGCCCATTTCAATTGATGTTTATGAAGCAAGAGGGCAAAGGGGTGCCCTAGATAATTGCTCTGATATATAATATCCAGAGGGATCAGCATTATGACAGGCAGAATTCTCTTCAGAAATTGGAAATAGTAGTTGAAGATCCTACATGTTCCAGAGTGTTACAGGGATCTCTAAACAAAGCAGAGATGATGAGAACTCATCAACATCAATGAGCCCATGGACAGGATGTTTTGAACCTCAGAATAGTTACAAAAGGGATTTCCCTACTTTGGACAGGCAGCTCTGAGCAGAAATGGGAGCAGAGAGAGGCAAGCTGGTGACTTAAACTCTGCTCTGACAATCTGATTCAGTTTCATCATTCATCTCCTTAGTTTTAGGGTCCTCAAGTCTAAAATTGTGGGTTATGTTGCACAAGGAATCACTTTTCCCTGTACATTCTACAGTCCAGTGTTGAGTCTGTGGTATTGGTGCCAAAGAGCACTTCTTAATCCTACTTAGTCTAATCCAAAGAGATGCTGAGCATTTTTTTTGGCAACTCCAATTCAATCTGCTCAGGCAAAAGTCTACATATAATTCAGCATTCCATCTGCATAGAAGTTTTATACCAGCGGAACTCTACTCCATATCTCATCATTCCCCCTTTTGATATTTTACCCTGTTTTTCAAATAAAAGTTGGTATTGCATGACCCTACTTTAAACCTCATATTTAATTAGCTGTATCTTATCCTTCAAACTACATATGGAGATCATCTTGGGCCATATTGCACACATCACCTTCTTGTCACTTTGTCAGTTCCTGGTCCTTCCAGTTCCTGTTCCCTCTTCCACTGGCCCCCTAAACTTATATATGTTGAAATTGGGATCCCCTTCTCTTAAACAATCTTCTCCAATGTTACTCATTTTGAGTAAGTTTCATAGTTCTCTTTTTTACCCCACAGTTCTTGAAGCAACTTCAATACAAGCATCAAATTTAATGCAAAGCATAGGACCTTCCAACAATACACCTCAGTGCACCCAATAGTTTTATAACAACCTGGAGCCCCACAGACTAGTTAATCCCTAAGACCCCTTCTAGTTGTAATACTCTATAATGTCATGGACAATACAGCAGTGACATCAAGCATGGAGTGCATGTCAGAAGTGGCTTATGGCCATGAGCAGCAGTTATAGGACATCAGCAGAACTTCATAAACAGTCCTTCATTAGGGACAAAATGGTTTCAGCTTTCCCACTCTCAAATAACTACATGATTCCCGCTAGTAGCAGTCAAAAGAAAGTCATGGAGACCTGTGTCTCCAGCATATATGACAAAACTCCAATGTCTCCTGTGGCATCAAGGTGAATTAGAGAATGTGAAAAAAGCCCAGGGTCCTAAGTGGTATTCTGTATTCATACAGAATATGAAGGGAATCCATCCATATAGACTTTCTTTGTGATGCACTCATCACCATGAATTACACTTTACTGAACCTTTTCTTTTTACTTCAGATGGTGGGCGTGAGGTTGGGTTTGGGATTGGGGGATGGTGAGTGCTTCTGAGAAACAGTTAAGAAAAAATACACTCAAATTAATGTACTTCCTGAAAGGGCGTGTCCTTCCAACAATGTAAACTCACATAAAGCTATTCAGGATACACTTTTAATGCCAGTTTATTAACTACATTAAAAAAGAGGCTCATCAGTTTATATCGTATATCATATCTGTAAACAAAACAAAACAAGGAAAAAAAAACACAAAAAGAGCCAATGATGATGCAGCTTAATAAGCCATCTAGGTTAGCAGGCTTCACCATGAAAAACACTTTGGGCTTTTTCCAAAAACTGAAATGACCCACAAAATCTTACGAACCATGGGAAAGGCTTATGCTCTGTGCCAACATCTTTGGATGAAATTCTCAAAGAGAAGTTTCAAAGATGTTTTCATCAGTGATAGCATCAATTGCAACTAATTTATGGTCTCTCAAGATAAACATTTTGAAGGTGTCAATACACATTAAGAAGTATAACTTGCAGATTGTATGTTGCATGTTTATTATTTTTTATTAGTCAAGGCCTATACTAGTTATCCATATTTATCACACTTTGCTTCAGAAATAATTTAAAGGGGTTTATGAGAAGAAATTAAAATCTGAGAGATAACAAAATAAGAGTGAAGTGAAAAGAGAGTTAAAAAGAAAAACACATCAAAGACATAAACAAGGAATGGAAATGGAGTTTAAAATGCACATCACAGTGTGAGCCTGTGACCCATGATGTGGCTGGCAGCCAATGGGAAAAGGAAAACCGGGTCAGCTACACAATTCACAGTGTTCATAAGAAAGGAAGCAAATCAACTGCTCAGAAAGAATTGTGTAACTTACAGGGTTTCCTTTTTTCCCATTAACCCAAAGGCAAGGCCAGTCAAGCTTTTCCTCAGAAAACAGTTTTGAGTCAATTCTGTGTCACAGGTGACCAAATGAGTCAGGCCCCAAATTCTGCTCCATGTTGAATTATTTTATGGAATATGGATACAATACTCATTGCTTGAAAAATGCTGAGCCATGTATAACAAGAATCTTCCCTTTATCAAAATAAGATTCAAAAATAAAATAAGAATCCTTAGCTTAGAATGATGTTAATTCCTACATTGGAAAAAATATACCTATTTGCAAATGCTTCCTAAAGCTATTTAATTAGGTCACTGCTCTATGGGATTGATATGTAATAAATAATCACAATTTAAGGAATGTTATCACAAAATGTCTGTCATCATAGAACAGTTGATATGTCTCCTCCTTAGGAGACGTATTTAGCTAATTGATGTTTTAGTGTGACACTATCTTCTCACATTTCTCTGAAGATATTATATTCACATATACATTCAAAGAGGCTTATGCAAGGATCATTTTTGCATACTACATATAATAATGAAAAACTGGAGGTACTATTCCAATGCCTTCAACAAGATAATGGTTAGCTAATGTGTGGCACATTTTAAATACTACACACATATTTAAAAGAACAACGTAGAGATAAATTGACTCTTAAGAAAATTGTAAGACATATGTTTCTTTTTCTGTTTGCTCTTTTAATTCTGATTGTTTGTGTTCATTCTTCAGTTTGTTGATTGTGGTGGCTTTCTTTCATGATGTTAGCTTTCCCGAACGATGGAGTGATTCCTGGGAGTACACTCCTCCTTGACCTTGTGATTCTTTGTTAGCCTGTCTATGAGTACTGCATTTGTCATTGTCCATTGTGAAGAGAGAAGAATGTGCTGCCTGGCAGGGCAGGCTCACTGTCTTACTACCTTTGGGACCCTCCTCTCCATGAGATATCAGCAGCCACCCTGGAGACTGTCCTTTCTCTCAGGCCCAGGTAACCATAATCATCACTTCTGCTGGAAGTAGAGGTGGGAGCCAGGTACTTCTGCTGTATACAGTTTGACACACTTTGGAGGAGGGAATAACACTGAGCTTTGTGGCTTCTCCTTCTGTGACACCTCACACAATTACTCTGGGGGTTTTTCCTGGGCCTCCTCCTCCTCTTCTCTCTGCCTCTCCTGACTTCGAACCTCAGTTGAAACGGATCCCACATTCTGTTGACGTTGTATGCTGTGGATTTCCCATTTCAATCCAATCTGAACTATTTCAGGGATTTCTTGCAATACATGTCTATCTAGAGAATTCCTTCTGGTTTCCATTCTTGTTATGGATGTGTATTTAAATACTATGCTTCATGTTATTTCTAGGAATTTGGAGTGGGAATGGGAGACAGGTGTGTATGCTCAGCTCACTCTCATAATCCAATCTTGGCAGAGGGATTGTGGAAACACTGTGTCCAATCCTCTCTTGCACCCACATACATAAAAACTACAGTTGGGATTCCCATGAGGATTAGGTTGGCAGAATAGATTTAATTAAGGAGAATTACATCCTTGTAATACTAATTTCCCCAATACGTGAGCAGACATTTCTTTCTCTATTTATTTTCTATACAGAAGGTTATTCTGTTCACATAAGTCTTAGAAACTTATTATTTATTCCTAGGTAGTTTATGCTTTTGTTGGTATTGTGAATGGTATCTCCTTTTCCATTAAAATTTCTAACCAGTTCTTGTTGGCATATTAAGAAAGCTATTGATTTTGATATATTCATTTTGTAACTGACCACCTTGCTCAGAGCTTTTATTTTTTTCTAACAGCTTTTCAATAGATTCCCCTAGCTTTGCCAGGGAGATAATCATAAGACAATGTGCAATATGTGTACCAGTATTTTCATTTCAATATTGTTTGTAATGGAAGAAAAGTAGAAAATAATATGAATCTCCATCAATAGAGAAATAAAAAAATTAAATAAGTTATAACGCATAATGATGATAAAGTGCATGTAACCTTTGAAAGTAAACATACCTAGAAAGAAATCCACATATGAAAAAGAAAAAGAAGAATATAAGATAGCATACATATTTTAATACAATTTCCTCACTCTTACAAAAGAACTCTTTGCATATATATTTTTGGGTACAGAAAGGAAGGGATAGAGAAAGGAAGGAAGGAAGAGAGAGAGAGAGGAAGGATGGAAGGAAGGAAGGAAGGAAGTTAGGAAGACAACAAAACGTTTAAAATATCTGTCTCCAGAGACTCCTGGGTGGCTCAGTCAGTAAGTGTCTGCCCTGGGTTCAGGTCATGATTCCAGGGTCCTGGGATCAAGTCCCATATCAGGCTCAGCGAGGAGTCTGCTTCTCCCTTTCTCTTTGCTGTTTCTCTCCCTCTGCCTTTCTTTCTCTTCCTCTCAAATAAATAAATCTTTTAAAAAAATTTTTTTTAAATAATAGAATATCTGTCTCCAAGTGGGGTGTCTTGTGGTGGTTC
Organism: Taxidea taxus jeffersonii; assembly: GCA_003697995.1. Taxonomy (NCBI): domain Eukaryota; kingdom Metazoa; phylum Chordata; class Mammalia; order Carnivora; family Mustelidae; genus Taxidea; species Taxidea taxus. The sequence goes on along the minus strand of ML100445.1, from coordinate 45,046 downwards.
TTTGTTTTGTTTTGTTTTAGTTTTTCTAAAACATCTATAATGACAACTTATTACTTCTGTATGAAAGGTTATTTTCAAATGCACATTACTGGTGGCTCATTATCATCCATAATATTTTCTGAGACTAACTACAGCCTTCAGCTGACTGCCACTCTGTTCTAGCCTACATAGAGGCAGGATCTGTGGAAAGATGAGTTAGTAAGCTAACCAAATGTGGCTCTTCCATTGGAGTGGAGAACATACGAGAAAATGGTAATGGTGGATTCTCAGGGACGATAATGAAGTCTAGGTTGAGGAGTCAGTTTATGGAACCTTACTATAAAGTCATATACAATATGGAATAAGCCCAGCCAGGTTGATTAATCCAAGAGAATCTTAAAATCCAACAAGTACCAAGTATGTTTCACATAAATTATTTATGCCATGTCAACATAGTCTTTACAAGTCTTTAAATTACATTTTGATGGAAAAATATAACTAATTGTAAACTCTAGGATATTAGCATATGTAAGGTTCTCTGCTTTTAGAAATGAGTTAGATCATATGAGTACACATACCCCCAAAATGTCTTATTCATACACTGGATATTAAGCTTTCTCTATGGCTAAAATTCTATAACATAAATAGGAAAAGATCTCAGATAATCAAATATTGCCTTTATTAAGCTTAAGATTAAAAAAAAAAACACAGACTCTCATGATTGGAAAGTGCTTATTGCTTGTTGAGTGTGGTCAAAGCCAGGTAAAGTTAGCATCACATGTGATCATTTAGAAAAAGTCAAAATCTCTGCCATGGTAGAAAAAGTCCTTTTTTATCAGTGTAAGGAATGTCAATAAGCATGCTATAAGGGAAAGAAGACATTCATTGATCACAATGTTCTGAGGGCTTTATACACAACACCTCATTGCATCTTTCCAATAGACCTCTTATTTCTGCCTATGGTAGGAAAAGAAAAGTTGGCAATAAGAAAGGATAGAACCTAGAGATTAAAAAAAACTGTCATTTTATGTGACTCTGCTTCTGCTGCAAAAGGAAAAGGGGGCAAGCAACAAATAGGGGTAAATAAATAACATTGGGAAGACAAGTCCAAGATGACTCCAGCCAGCCAAGCTTACTAAGGGTCCCAAGCATTTGCCTGCCAGACTTTTATCTTTATATCATCTTTCTATGTGTTATTATTAATTACTTTGGAAAGAATGGCCATTTGCTACTTCTCTGGAAATCTGAATTTTACCAGATATTTTAGTTTCAGTTCAACCTCACCTCTAGCTTATTGATCTCTCTCTCTTTCTAGTAGGAGCTCTCATGTAAGGCTAACTTGGCATCTGACTAAAGAATTTGTATGTGATACAAACTCCACTGACTGCCTATCTCTCAGACTACACTACCACCACCAGGAGCTGACCAGTCACTCATTCTGGGAATTTTAACCCTCCCCGTGGGTTATGGCCATGCATTTGACCTCAGTAAAGCAACACATCTGGAGTTTCAGCCTCTCCATTATTTCTGGACTTTTGTGAAACCCCACACTGGAGGTGAAAAGAACTAGCATTCCAGGAGGACACCAAAGGAGCCACATTATGTAATCTAGAAGTGTGGGGAAATTAATTTCCCATGAGATGAATTTGAACCAGAGGTAGGTAGGAGGTAGGACGGAGCAGGGTAGATTAAAAACAAAACAAAACAAAACCTCCCTCTCCTTTATCTCTCTCACAGACTTTTCTGAGCCAGACTCTTTCCAAACTAACTGTCTGGGATACCATTTAGGCTCAGTATATGCACTAGCCAAGCTTTCCAGAGTCTCTCTTTATATAGCTCACTATAAGACCAAAGCCAGCTTGGTAATGTAGCACTTCACATTGCTTCATATCTTTTTTTCCTTTTCTCTCTACCTCACCCTCCCACCCTAGACTATATCTCCCTAGTAAGGCATTTTAACCCTTGCCTCAGGCTCTGCCTTCTAGAACTCGGGCTATGACAGACCTCACAGAGAGGATGGGATACATGTCCTTCTGGACCACCAGTCATTTTTTTTTTCCATCTAGTGTAGAACATTATTGCCTTAGCTCCACTAGTGAAGCTTGCATAAAGTATACAATAGAAATGGGTACATATTTTCAGGCCACTTGGGGAAGACCTGATTTTGTGTGGGGACATCTAAACAGCATAAATCATTAAACTGGTTATAGATATTTACCAACAAAAATGTAAAACTATTCTATGATATGAAAATCAATAAAACATATAACAATACTTCACTGAAGAGACCACATAAAAATCTTCCTGCATGTATATCACTAGCTGACTTGCTGATATTTAAACTAATCAAAGGTACCTGACTTCATCCTATCAGGATTCAGAAGCACTCTGAGCCCCTAGGGGTACTTGTTAATATCAGCCACCAGAACCCAGTGACTAAATTTTGACAGCAGGTATGTAGAATTTTGGAAGCTATAGAAATCAAAAAAGTAAATTTGCCATGGATACTAATAGTCAAATAACCACAAAAATGATTATAGTCAGAGGAAATGTGACAAGGGTGGAAAAATTCCAATCAAATTAGGCAAAACTGATTTTTAATTGGTTGGCTTTAGGATGAATTTTTGTGTCTTCTGTGACATTTGCTTGAGAACTTATTCACCTAGAATCAATCCCCTTCACTTTCCCGAGTTCCCACTGCCCTATGACCTATGCTATTTACCATGAATTGTTACCATGCTTTTGTTCATGCTTTCCCATCTTCCTGACACATCCTTCCTTTTCAGGTGGTCTTATGCCTTCTTCTAACTCAATTCCCATGTTACCTCCTTTAAGGTTCTTTCTACACCACTAGGCAGGGATTGACACACTATATCCCATGGGCCAAATCTGGTTTCTGCATGGTCTGTGATCTAAGAATGATTTCTACAGATGAACATTTATTATCCATCTAATGATAGGGAACACTGACTTTGAATCCCAATTGAGATGTTATCCAACCTCAACAAAAGAAAGCAAAATAAAATGATAAAAGAATTCCATTCTCCTCATTAAAAGATCTGCAATTCAAAAAAATTGTACTTAATTGTTATTAATGAATTTTGAAATATCTCAGTAAAAGTTTATGGACATTTCTTTTCTCTCTTGTTATGTTAATGCTGATACAAGATCTCCATTTTTTCTCTTGATCCACAAAGCCAAATATATTTGCTATCTTTATAGAGAAAAATCTATCAATACCTGCACTAGAATTATGGAGCCCAAAGCAGCCAGAAAGATGTCTTTTTTTTTTTAAGATTTTATTTATTTATTTGACAGAGAGAGATCACAAGTAGGCAGAGAGAGAGAAAGAGAGAGAGGAGGAAGCAGGCTCCCTGCCAAGCAGAGAGCCCGATGCAGGACTCGATCCCAGGACCTTGGGATCATGACCTGAGCTGAAGGCAGAGGCTTAACCCACTGAGCCACCCAGGCGCCCCAGAAAAATGTCTTATTTAGCATCCTGATTATAAAGGTTTAAAAACAACAACAAAAACAAAAACAATGCCCAGAGAAGGAAAAGGGCCGACCCCTCCCGTATCCCAGCAGCAATAGGAGTACCCCCAAGCTCTCTGGGCTGTGCTCTGCTCTTCCCCAAGTCACAGCTCAACAGACATTTGGTAAATGACTGGAAAGAAGCAGGATTTCTGAGAGAACCTATAAATCAGACAGCATGCCTAATCTCCATTAAATACACCTTTCCCTTCCTGCCTTTTGCTCTTTGTTTAATTTAATGGAAATCCAATGCTTGGATGAAATTCAAACCCCACTCTATCTCCAGCAAGTGCTCGAGGATGTTATGTGAGAAGCAGCTGTGAAGACTGAGCATGACCAGTTAAACGTGAGCAGAGTCGAAAACATGGAAAAAATTCTATAGCCTAATAATGGTTTATTAAAAAGCCCTGGCAAGCCTGCCCTGGATTGACAGTTGGCCCGCACCTTTCTCTTCCTTTTGAAACAGCTCAGTAAAACCAATCTGCCTCTGCCTGAGACCTGCCATTCCACAGTGCAGAACTTTACCAGGGTATAGTGTTTACACTAAAATTCAATTCATCGTATTTACAAAAGGGTCAGACACGACTGCACAGCCTGCCCGGAGATTTTGTTTAAATCTAGTGTATTTTTTAAAAGGCTTAAAAAAATTCAGCCTGGGCTTGGAAGGAAGAAGCCATTTGATTCGTGTGATTTGTGTTTCAAAGGTCATCAGATATATGAAAGTTGTTCAGAGCCTGGGAGGAGAGCAGTTGAGAGCTGACAAATAGCGGGACGATTTTCCCTCTTTGTTCATGAAACCTTGTTCAAAGACATATTGTTTGTACATACTCCCAGAATACCCACTCTTCTAGCAGTTGTTTTTGGGGAAATTAGAATCCCAGTTCAAGTGTCTTAATGAATCAATTCAAGACTGTAGAAATAGGTAGGTAGGTAGGTAAGTAGGTGATAGATGATAGATAGATACAGATAAAAGGACAGATAGGCAGGTAAGTAGGTGATAGATAGATAAATAGTTGATATAGCTGAAAAAGAATGACTCTAAGCCATTGCTTAATGATGTGTATCATGTATTATCCTAAGATTCATAGAAAGGCTATGCCAACACACATGCTGTGCTTAATTGGAGGGGGAATATTTGACTAGGTGTTTCTTCCTATATATTCCAAAGTGCATTTGTTTGACATGCAACTTCTTATGGATTGTTGCTTACAGTAGGAAGCTTGTAAGGACAAAAGCATGGTGGTTATATCTGTTGGGATTATTTCTTGAAACAGTTTCTTTCCTTCCAATCCATTCAGGTAAATTCTGCACAGAGAAATGAAGCTCTTGATAAGCCACAAAAATATTGCTAGTGTTGATCTGAAAACAAAATCAAAGGTCCAGGAAGGTTTTGACATTTTAAGAAATACAGTCTCATATCTTAAGAATGAAGGAAACATTGGCTTCACTAATGTGTCAAAAGAAGCATGAGGAACCTGTAGAACTGATTTAAGTCTGAGAAAGAGGGTGATGAGGAAGGAAAAACAAGAGTATCTCTGACATTTATCATTTTCCAGGATCCATATCTAACACTCCTTTGTTTTCAGAATAGCACAGGGGAAGGCAGAAGACCAAATCAATGGTGAGGACCAACTTTGCCATTAGACAATCTGGGCTTGAATCCCAGTTCAGCTACCACATCATTATCTAACTGCTCTGAACCTCGGCTTCCACAAGTCTGGTGTGATTCTAAAGATAAGACCTTGCTCATTTGTTTATTGTGAAGATTAAGTGAGATAATCTGTGCAAACATTTCACCAAGATGCCTGAGTTTGATAAACCCTCTACTGAAATCTGAGATAGACAGAAAGCAAGTGTAAGTTCACAGAGGTGTTGTTGGGACCTTGATCTTCCCCATATGGTCTTGTCTTCACTTAGAATCACAAAACTGAAGAGGCCTCGTGGTTCTCAAATTTGACTCTACATCTGAATCATCTGCACAACTGTTTTAAAATCTAGATTTTTAAGCCCCTCCCTACATCTATTCCATTTGATTCTCTGCAATTGATTCCTGACATTAGTATGCTTAAAAAATAGCTCTCAGGAGATTCTGGTAAGCAACCATGTGTGGGACCTTCTGATGTACCCTAACTTTCCAACAAATGAAGGAATCTCTTCTTCAAAATCCATTTTCCAACCTTTTAAGGGCCCTGCAGTGCTCTCAAGTAGATAGGATCTTCTCTGGTGTCATTTCGGTTGTTGGACAGTGTTTTCTATGAGGCCCAAAAGTCCTATAATTTCTACACCCCCATCTTACCTCTTAGCAGGGAACAACTTTTCTTATGCCATAATTTTCCTAAAATCTTAAGGAAGACCTTCACCCACTCTGCATTTCCAAACCAACTCAACATTATCTTGCTCCTCATCTTAAACACTAGCTCAATCATAATATTCCTCTTCAAAATTCATACTATAACATTCTACATATTACATTCTACATACTATAATATTCTATGTGGCCTGATTAGCATAAACAATCTCTTTAATAATCTCCCATTAAGCAGTCCAGCATTTTATTAGTTTCTATCATTCTACAGAAAGATCTCATATTGTTGAGGTTGTGGTCCATTTCCACCACCAATGCTCTTCAAAAACTGTTGGCAAACCAACTCTTCCTTATTTTTGCATCCATGTATAAATTCTTTAGGAAAATTAAAGACCATGTATTCACAACTCCTGAAGTTCCATTTGGAGATTTTGGAATCATCATTCCAATTTGTTGGGGGAGATAAGTAGAATTTTTATTATAAACAATATATGTGCTATTCTTCCTTGCTTTGCATCATCCCATTCAGGCTTTGGCTTTAAAATTAAAAAAAAAAAAAAAAGTACTGAAGTTTGGATCCTGCAGAAGCCCACTAGAGACCTCCAAATGGGTTGGGCATAGATCCACAAAACCAACTACAACTAGCTTTGCTGATCTTAAAAAAAAAAAAAATTGTTACTGGAGAGCTCCTTGGATCTACCATCCTTATAAAGGTATCTGTAAAGGGACTGAAGTTAGCTTGAGATATTTTCCTCTTAATGAAAACATACAGGAGGCTATGGATCCTTGCCTTTTCTGAAGATACATGAACAATTTTATGATGTATTTCAAAATGTTGTAGGTTATAAATGTCAAGATTGCCAGTTTATATCAACCAGAAGCTAGCCTTTGTGAGAATAATGGCAATATTTGACTGTCTCCATTTTTTTGGAATATATTTATGAGCCCTCAGAGGTTACAACAATGATGCAGACATTCAGAAATCACATTTCTAAGTTTTGTTAGCATTGTAGCAATAGTTCTTTTCATTCTCAGATACTTGAATTCTTTTAAATCTACTGAATCTTCTTTTACTTGTCAGATTTCTTACGCTACAATATGCTTTATTTTGTTTTAGTTTTCTTCCTTTCAGTTGGGAAATGCTTTCCATTTTGAGACAATGGAAACAGAAATAGAAATTTTGAGTTCTCTATTTTTTTCATAATGTTAACACACAAATCTTCTTTTTTTTTTTTTTTCCAGTTTGCAGCCTTGATACTTCCTCCAAGGTAGGGACTTATTATAAAGATCACTGAAACAGCCTTCTGAGCCACTGTAATTCAAGAATGCCCTTCCCAACATAAGCTTCACTGTACTGTAGCTTGCTTTCACTGTCAACCTTGACCATTTGACATTTGAGGACAGAGAGTTCTTTGTTAGAGGGTAGAGGGCATGTCCTGTACATGTAGGATGTTCAGCAGCATCCCTGGCCTCTGTCCACAAGATGCTAGTAGCATGCACCTCCTACCCCCGCAGTTACCATAATTTGAAAGTATCTTCAGGGGCGCCTGGGCGGCTCAGTGGGTTAAAGCCTCTACCTTCGGCTCAGGTCATGATCCCAGGGTCCTGGGATCGAGCCCCACATCGGGCTCTCTGTTCAGCAGGGAGCCTGCTTCACTCTCTCTCTCTCTCTGCCTGCCTCTCTGCCTACTTGTGATCCCTGTCTGTCAAATAAATAAATAAAAATCTTAAAAAAAAAAAAAAAGATTTGAAAGTATCTTCAGATACTGCCCCCAGCTGACATCCTAGTTTGGGGAAATTTTCAAAATCAAATATCAAAATTTTTAGATTATAATTAACCTTCCTTGACAAGTGCCTGTTGGCATCTCTAGACTGGTTCACACTTATATTTGCTATTAATACTTCCATGCAATTGGATTATACATGGTCTTACCAGGAAACTTCCATGGAGGACCCAAACTCCCAAATCTATAGCTTCTAGAAATTATTTCTCAGATCTGACATCTTCCTTATTTCATTTGCAAATCAACCAATTTTTAATTCACTGAAGAAAAGTTGAACACCTTCTTTCCCCAGAGCTTCTCAGATTGCAAGGTTCAGATCGAAAATAGTGAAACCATGAGACAATAGTCTGATGTTCTTGATGCTTCTAATCCCAATACACATGCTGATTCTGGGAATGGAATAAACCAAGTTTGCTTTGGGCTATTCTTTGCAGCCTTTTCCAAGAAATGTTTATTTATACCAGAGGTAATATTTCCCCCTCACAGTTTATTTCTAGCAATTTCATTCCAACAAAGCTCCCCCCACCCCCCGCCCTCAACTAAATGTACTTTTAGTGATGTGTCCTTGTAGTAAAGTCAACTGAGCAAAACTGAGAGGGGAGGAGACTTTCAAATGTCTTTGGGAAGAAAGAAAACAATCCACAAAAAGAAAGGCAGCACTGTTCCTTTAGAAATAGCCTGCTGTGGCAGAAAGAAATGAACAGAAAAGGACAATTTTCTGATTCAAAAGAATGCAAAAGTCATAATTCCTGCCAATACAGGACAGAGCTGTAAACACTGGAAAGGTAAGGCTGCCAGGCTCTTTATCTACACACAAAGAACTTCTTGTCTCACCCTGCCCCAGAAGACACGCTATGGACATTTTGCACATCTTTCTCACCCAAGGTTAGAGGCTCTCTGAGACAAATTAGAATTTATGTTCCCAACACAAGTTCTTTCCAAGAGATTCTTGGGAAGCTTCCTGGGTCAACATTCCCCCACTCCCCTAGAGTATGTATGACTAATGCCAGTAGCTACTGGGCCAATGTTTTTCAGATTTCAGTGTGCTTAAGAATCAACAGGAGACGGCACCTTGGTGGTTCAGTCTGTTAAGCATCTGCCTTTGGCTCAGGCAGGTCATGATCCCAAGGTCCTGGAATTGAGCCCTGCATTGGGCTCCCTGCTCAGTGGGGAACCTGCTTCTCCTTCTGCCCCTCCCCCTGCTTGTGCTCTCTCTTTCTCTCTCAAAAAAAATGAAATCTTTAAAAAAAATTAAAAGAATCAACAGGAGAGCTTATTTCAAATGTAATAACCTGGGCCTACGCACTGGAGATTAATTATGTGAACAGGGGCCCAGAAATGCGTACTTCTTTAATAAGTAACACAGGTAGTTCTGATGCATAGCTGAAAAACACCATCCCCAGTAGCCTGGGTAAAACTGGGAAAACCCCGATACGGGAGTCTGATCATGTGGGTGCAAAACATATTTCATCAAGGCATTCAATACTTCTCTCCCCTAGGAAAGAATTGGCAGTTAAGTAATAGAAAATAGTGTTACCAAAGCTTATGTGAAAACCCTTCCAGAAAGAAGAAACATTTTAAATGACTTGTTATTCACCCCCCAAAAAAATATGTGTTTAGCAAAAATATGCTGTTAGACTGTTAAGCTTTAGTTTCTGTATAAATTAAGATTTCTTTCCTCAAAGAAAAATTAGGCCACAAGTCATTTTGTCTCCCTTAGTAAACCATGAGGTTTGCATATGTGAATGAATGTGCAAATGCCTTGCCAACATTCTCCACAAAAGATGTCCATCTGTGAGCCCAGAGAGATAGCCGAGCCCTTGCAGACCTAAGGAGGGACCTAGCTGTCTGACCCACTGATGCTGTTTTCATAATCAATGATTGAGAAGAGTTCTGCTGCGGTGGCTAGGCAAGACAAACTGCAGGTTGTCCACCACTGACTTTCATTCCATTTCTCTGTAAACCATGTTTTTAAGTCCTAGAGACTTAAAAGCAAAAGTTCTCTTTCCCAAGATATGTGGAGCAGACAGCATTTAATAGAGGTCATGATAATATCATCTCTATTTGAACCCAAATTGACATTGCTTTTACTCTTGTGCTACCAAAATAAATGAGAGAACACAAATGAGATTTTTTTTCTTCTATCAATGAATAACATACAGGAACAAAAGCACACAGATTGTAAGCACTCAGCTACATGAACTTTCACAAAGTTGAACACACCTCTTTAAACCATCCTTCAGACCTAGACACAATATATCACAGTATCCCACAAAACTCCTCCCATATTCTGCCAATCACTACACCTCCCAGGATACAGGCAAAGGTGTGGTTTCACTTATTTGGGGCCCTTATTAAATGAAGTAATTTTTTTGAAGATTTTATTTATTTCTTTGGGAAAGTGAGAGAGAGAGCATGAGCAGGGTGGGGGGAGAGGGGCAGAGGGAGATGGAGAAGAAGACTCCCTCTGAGCAGGAGGCCCAATGTGGGGTTTGATCCCAGGACACCGGGATCATGACCTGAGCTAAAGGTAGATACTTAACCGACTGAGCCACCCAGGTGCCCCTAAATGAAGTAATACTGTATGTGCTCCTTTATGTCTGGTATCCTTCAAAATAAGAATTTAATACATCAATGCCCAGCTTGTACTCCTTGTTTTCATTTATCAAACAAACATCTGTAAGGACCCTTAGAAAGTATTCAATAGAGCAAAGCAATTTATCGACCTCCTGAGAAAACTCAAATCTAACAGCATCCCTATAGCATGAAGTGGGCAGGTATTCACCATAGAAACCATTGTTCCTTTCCCACCGGACAAAAAACTCATACCAAACACCTACTATGTGCCCGCTACGGGGTTGCCTGCTCTGCATTAACTCTGTGAGTTAGGAAAGTCATGGCCCCTCCAGAAAGCACTCAGAATGTATCTTCAGAAGTTAAAACACAAAAGAAAGAAAGAAAATGCAAGCTGTATGTGTAAGTCTATAGTACTGCGCTGGGTGGTCTAGACAATTTGAGAAAAGAATAATAAGGTACTACTTGAGTTACAGATAAGAATTTCTTGAGTAATAGGCAGTAACTGCAAAGTAAATTATGGAAGAAGGAGCCACAGGTATGGCTGTTACCAAGGGAAGGGCTCGCAGGAGAGATGATGTTGTGTCCTGTTTATTGTAGATATGGCTACAAATGTTGTGTTATTAATGTCACTAAGGTAGGAGCAGGCAGCTCTGGAGAGAGAAAAAGACTAAGCCTAGGTGGGCAAAACAACAGGTAACCTAACAATAGGACCCTATTCACACACAAAAAAGAAAACCAAAATAAACAAACAAAAATAAGTGAAAACAGTGACAGAAATTCATGTCTTAGTGATAGTACTTCCTGCCAGAAAAGAGTTTGTTTCATATGGTACCAAAGATTTCCTTTGTAGTTGGCAATAGTCAAAAAATAAAATGATTATAAAAAATCATTGATTGGGTGGCAGGAACCTTTCCATGTATATGCTAGCTATAATCCTCACCGTGTCTGAAAAGGCAAATTTATCAAAACCAAGATCCAGAGGGCTGCAATACGTTTCATAGAATTAGGTAGCTTGGAAGGAGAATCATCTGGATTTGATCTTGGGTCTATCTAGATACAAAAATCACCTAGAGAGCAGAAAGTGATCCCTTTTACTTGGATGGGCTGATAGTGATCACAATGGCCTGATTTAATCTACAATTACATGGTGTTTTCTATCCTCTAAGTCATTTATTTTGTATGGCCCTTAACAGTCTCACGAGTAGGTTTATCTGCATTTGACCCTCACAATGACCGTACTGAGTAAGCAAAACCAATCTTAGCACATGTCACAGGGGAGCTCACCTGGTTTGTAAGTGGGAGGCCACAACTGAAGGCCAGATCTGATTCCATTATCAGTACTGTTTCCACAGAACAGAAATGCACGTTAGTGCTTCTGTACAGATGCAGAAGATAAACCATACGTGGTCTTAAAGTCAGGGGTGAAATAAAAATCCATGATATATTTGCTGATAAAGGGTCTTTGCAACATCGTGGCTCAACATGCCCTTCTTTTTTATTTTTTATTTTTATGTTTTTCATTTCAATATGCCCTTCTTTGAGGAGATCTGGGGAGGAAGACTCAGACAGTCCTAATGATTATTTCATCCCCATCCCAACCTTGTTCAGAAGCACAGAAACTCCTACAGAAATGGCTTTGCCTGCATCTGTCTGAGAATAAGAGAAGCAGAGGAAGGTTAAGCATGCAAATGATGCTGCAAAATTCATGACTGTGGATGTGTCTGATTCCCAACCTATGGCTCTAGGGGGGCACCTGGCCACCCTGGATAAGGGGAGGGAAGCATAAGAAGAAGCTGGGAGGCTGTCCCAGAAAATATGCCACCCTCGGGTGCCCTGCCTAAGAAAGAACCCCACAGCACAGCCAGATGATTTACACGCTTAGCTGCTAACCTCAGCCTGGAGGACCCTTGTGCTGGCAGTCTTCACAAAGATTCTCGGGCTTAGCAAGCAAGCCATGCATCTCATACCACTAACAGAAAAAAAGCTTCATAGGAGAAGAGTCTAAGCCAGACAACCCTCTCCACCTCAGAGATGCATGAAAACACTTTCCCCGGCAAGTGGGATGAATTGTCATCAGAACAAAGTAGGGACACCTGGGTGGCTCAGTGGGTTAAGCGGCTGCCTTCAGCTCAGGTCATGATCCCAGCGTCCTGGGATTGAGTCCCACATCCGGCTCCTTGCTTGGCAAGGAGCCTGCTTCTCCACCTGCCTCTCTGTCTGCCTGTGCTTGCTCGCTCTCTCTCTCTCTGACAAACAAATAAATAAAATCTTTTAAAAAAATTTAAAAAGAACCAAATAAACACACGTCTTCAAGGATTCTCAGGCACCCCCTTGCCAACAGGCTTGCTCTACTTGCTAATGGTCTCCGTGTTGTATTAGCCAAGGTCATGGCTCCACCCAGATTCCCTGGGATGACTTTCGACCTTGTTTGTCGCCCGTCCTCCCCTTGGTATGTTCTACATACCAAGTACCAGCATGTATTTCTAGAACTGTTCTCAGGCTCCTAGAAAGGAGAGCCTGAAGCACCTCAAAATTCAAGCGCCCCCTTAAACAGTTTCCTTGCTGAGTTCAAATGCCAGAGTAACTCTGAATAAATTTGCCTTTCCGATTTTTTCCCAAGTTCAAAAAGTGAACCCTGGATATGTAAAATGACATCTCTGCTGGGCACTTGTAAGGAGTCTCTCTCCTTCTAGTCCCTCAGCGCACAGGTTCCAGTTCTATTTAGTTGTCAAGTCATGGCAAGATTAATAACCATTTAGAAGCATAATCATCTTACCCAACAAACTAAAGATATCTCCCTCAGTGGGAATTCTGACTCCTGTAACTAAATCAGGATCTTAGGAATCATGGAGCTGGAAAGAAATGTATAAGCTGTTCCAGGTCATTTTCATGTGTAGATAAAACCAAGCTCAAAATTAAGAGAACATTGTGAACTTCACTTAAAACAAAGATTCCTGGGTGCCTGGGTGGCTCAGTTGGTTAAGTGGCTGCCTTCAGCTCAGGTCATGATCCTGGAGTCTTGGAATCAAGTTCCGCATCGGGCTCCCAGCTCCTAGGGGAGTCTGCTTCTCCCTCTGAACTCCTCACTCATGCTCTTTCTCACTGTCTCTCTCTCAAATAAATAAATAAAATATTTTTTAAAAAAACAAAAAACAAAAAAACAAAGATTCCTCAGTCGTCTCTAGTCATACAATGCTTCAATCAGCACAAACCGGACAATTAACTCCCTTACACGTTTCAGAAGGAAAGAGTAAAAGAGATGGTTCTATCAGATTTTTAACAAAATTTATACTGTAAATTAAATGTGGAATTTCATTCATTAAGAGTCTTTAAAAAAAAAACATGAACTTAATATGTTGAAAAGAAATTGCTAAAGTAAAGTGTCGGCATTTCTAAAATAAGTATACTGTTGGCATGGACAAGCAATGGCACACAGAGCAACTCTTTCAAACTGCCAGAAATATACTAAAATAACTCTGCACATAAACAAAGAAAATTCTAAAATTATTTTATATATTGTGTTACTCAGGAATCTTATTTGCAAGTATTACATTCTGGCTGATTTAATCAGAAAATGAATGAATTGAAATTATATCAGCTGCTTGCAGAGGTGAGTCGCTACGAATGTTGGAAATTGGTCAGGAACAGGGATACTAGATCACACCCCAACCAGAGCCAGAGTCCTACAGCATGGCTTATCCAAATGGGGACTCTGCTTCTGATGTCCCTGAAAACCAGGCACAGTAGTTTACAAAAATTTCCACCAATGGCCCCAGATCCCAGATGTTATTCCCGTACCTGTTATCCCTGATTTTCCCAGAAATGTGCATTTCCTGCATTGCTATTGCCACCAGAATAAGTGTGAATCATTTATCCACTCTCCCTACTTCTTTGCAATTCCATCTTCTAGCTTATGTACTTGGGTGGATGTACTGATTGGTCAGCTATGGAACAAGCGCCTATAAGAAAGACGACAAAAGTATCCACCCTTTTGTACTTCCAGGATGTGAATGTGATGTGAGTCTGCCAAGACTCAGAGAGCTGGATGATAGGAGAAGCCAAATTATAGGAGAGGCCAAGCTTATGTACTTGGGTGGATGTACTGATTGGTCAGCTATGGAACAAGCGCCTATAAGAAAGATGACAAAAGTATCCACCCTTTTGTACTTCCAGGATGTGAATGTGATGTGAGTCTGCCAAGACTCAGAGAGCTGGATGATAGGAGAGGCCAAATTATGTTCCTAAACACCCCCAAAACTTCAGTAGCTTAAACATAAAATATTTGTTTCTTTTTCTTCTCTCTTCTCTTCTTTTTTTCTTTTACTCTTTTCTTTTTTTCTCTTCCTTTCTCTTCTCTTGTCTTCTCTTCTCTTCTTTTTCCTTTCCTTTCCTTTCCCCCTCAGTCATACTACATATCTGTAACTAGTTGCCTGAGACCTCTTCTCATTCTCACTCAAGGACCTAGGCTGACAGGACAACCCCTGTGTGCAAAGCTGAAGGACATCATAGCAAACAGAGAGTGTGGTGAAACATATACTAGTGCTTAAAGCTTCTAACTTGAAGTTACAGTGTCATCCCTGCTTAAACTTTAGTGGCCTAAGCAAGCAGCATGGCCACAGCCAAAGTCAAGAGGAAGCAGGGTATAGGGTCTACCATGTGCTCAGAAAAAGAATCAGAAATGCCTGATGGACAGCACTAATAATGAGTTGCCAAATATATGAAGGGGATTCAGACATTAAGCAGTCAGAAACTGACAAACATCTAATATATATTAATGACAGTTAGCGTTTATTAAGCCGTTACTGTGTTCTAGGCACTGTTGCTACCAAGTTGCCTTATATACCTTATCTCATTGAATTGACTCTGGGATGGAGTTTTTAGCATTATTCTCATTTATTGATGAGGAAACTGAGTTTAAAGAGATTGTGTGGCTGGCTCAAGGTCACACAACAGGGAATAAGGAGCTTAGAGTTCAACCTATAATTATCAATAGCTATGAACAAAAGAAAAATAAAATCAAAAGCTTTTCCTGAATGGACAATAGCCACCCAGAGTGCAAACAAAGAAGATGCTGAGGGTTCATACAGGAAATAAAGTGTTATCTTTCTCAGCCTCCCACCCCTGCTCCCCTTATTCTTTCGTTCCCCTCTCTTCTCTTTTTGCTTCTTGTCCTCTCCTAGCCTGTGAGCCTCTCCCAAGTCTCCTGAATGGAGATTTTGACCATAAATTACGGAGGGAGAGGAGCCTGCACCACAAGCCAGAAACTCGGGGCTCTAATATCATGCTTTTTGGACAAGAAACAATTCTCAGCCACTCTGAGCTTCAGTCTTCTCAACTGTAAATGGTAATGATAATCTTAAATTATAGGATTCTGGGAGAAATAACTTACAAAGAAGTACTTTCAAAAAAGCACATATTACATACAGAAGTTATATTAGGAGGACAATGATCTGATAGAGAATGTCTGCAGCGATAAACAATAAGATACATCTGAAGAAATGATAAAAAGCATCAAAATCCAAAAGGATGAACAGCCAAAGAAATTCCTGGCCAATAGAAGATATTTGGGTGAATTATCCTTTTCAAACCTTTTTTTGGAATAATATCAGACTAGTGCTCCTTGCAAGGCTTGTCTTGCTCTCCCAATATACCCTGGTACTTGAGAGTCTCTCTAGCATACTCCTTCCTAAATATACCACCCCCACCCTGCTATTTGAGAATAGAGTGTTCCTGGGATGCCAGGGCAGCTCAGTGGGTTGAGATCCAACTCCTGATTTCAGCTCAGGTCATGATCTCAGGGTCATGAAGTAGACTTCCGTGTGGGGCCCTTGGGTCTTGGGGGATTCTGCTTGACATTCGCTCTCCCTCTCTCTTTCTCTCTGCTCCTTCCCCCTCTTCCTGCACATGCATGCATACTCTCTCAATCTCTCCCTCTCAAAAAAAGAAAGCAAGAAAGTAGAGTGTTCCTATGAAACATTTCATAAGTAGAAATGGCTTAAAGCAATGCATATACCTCTTGGAAAAAGGTACTAACATAGGTTTTTCATAAAAATGAAGTGACAGTACTGGGAACTTTTGAGGGCGGGGGTACCTGTAAATCTAATTCTTTATGCTTTTCCTTTTCTGACTCTCTGAAGAATTCCAGGAAACGGTGACACCAAAAATGAGGTTATACCTTATTCATTTCGCTGATAATGAGCAAACATCATGTGTGCCTTCTAGACAATATATTCTTAAAATGACTCTGTTCATTTGGGGTATGTCGTTGTGAAGTTAGGATTTCTACATTCTTTTACTTTGATCAGGTTAAGTGTATAAGAGAGGTCAATGTGGAATAAAAGTAAAAACACAGCTGAACAGAGGGAAAAGTAATGCTAATAATTGGAGAAAATGTCAGGGCCAACTAAAAGTTTCCATTAAAACATCTCTCACTACAATTTGTCTTGTGAGTGCTGTGGCTGACAGTGCCCTGGTCACTCCTTTGAGCATTTTCCATTAATTAAGATATTTTTCTATTGTACAGATTAGAGGAGAACTGATCATAAGTATTCACACCCACAGCAGGTCTAAATTAACAATACAATGTTGTTTTCAAAGCAGCTTTGTGCAAGGCAAACCCAATGGTAGCAGATGGACATCTTCTGTTGCAAAGAGAGCTGTGTATTTATTATACAATAGTGATTCTGTTGCTTAAGAAATAGTGCACTTTATCCTTGCTTTACCAAAAAAAACGTAAAAGCGTTCGTCCTCTGTCACTTATCTGAAAATTATCTTTTTTGGCACAAATAATAAAAAAAATAAGAAAAGGGAAGACCCAGATGGGGAATAGTCTGCAGCTTTCTGTTATTGTATAAATTACCTACTTTTGTTTCTTAGGCTGCAATTTTTTTTAAAGGTACCATTAGTTTCCTGGGACACAGAATACCTTTCAGCACGCAGCTACATCTCAACCAGATTGTATTCCTATCTCTATCAGATCTTATTCCTATTCCGATGTGTTTTTGAAACACATTGAAGAAAATTAAATTGATTTATCTTGCAAATCAGATGTAAGTTATTATCTAGTCTCAATATCTGGTTGAGTCTATTTCTCTGCCCCATTGGCCTGGATCACTGTCAGATGCCTCTAACATATTTCTTTGTGGGTTTAGCTAGAAATTCTGGTCTTCAAAGAACACAATTTTAATTTTGTTTTGTAGGACTTTGGGATTCATTTTAGCCTCAATTGTTTATCAATACTTTTGTCACCATGTCAACTGTAAACTAGAGGCATTATTCACTTCTTCATTGATGAATTCTCATATCAAGAAGCTGATGAAGAAAAGGCATTATTTTTAGAATGAGTTCCTCCAGATTTCACCTAAATATCTGCAAAGG
Source organism: Taxidea taxus jeffersonii (assembly GCA_003697995.1). Lineage (NCBI taxonomy): Eukaryota > Metazoa > Chordata > Mammalia > Carnivora > Mustelidae > Taxidea > Taxidea taxus. Next base: position 27,493 of record ML100445.1, on the reverse strand, counting down.
GGATAGCATGAAATTTGGTATCTCTGCTCCCAAGCCATATGCAGGGTCTCAAAAACACAGCAGAATTTCCCAAGTAAATATAGACAGCCTGAAAATTACCAAGACAGTAAGGTTACTCCAAAGAACGTTTCTTGTCTATCCATAGGGGTCGCTGTGGTTGTGCCCCTTAGAATGGGTACATCTACTCTGCAACCTGCCTTCCTTGGCATTGTCTGTCATTCTGTGTTTGTGTTTCTGTGGGAGAAAGCGATCAGAAGAAAGTCCTCTCTTGTACGTTTCTCTGTTGTCATTTCCGCTTGGTATTACTTTACCTCTTTCTCCTCTATAACTTCTATCTGTAACCAGAGTTTCAAATGGGAACATCATATTTCTTACCTTTGTATTTATGTTTCTAGCTCTTAGTCTGGAAAGTAAAGAATGGTTTATCTCTCTCTCTCTCTCTCTCTCTCGAAGAAGAAGAAGAAGAAGAAGAAGAAGAAGAAGAAAGAAAAATGTAGTTATTTTCATATATGTGATTTAGAAAAAATATTTCTTTCCCAGAAGCCCTTAATAAAAAGAAAAAGAGGCGGGGGGCGGGGGGGAGAAACTCCTCTCCCTCCTAAAAGGCTCCCTCTCCAGGAGGGAATGCAATCAGCCACATTTAGTTACTAGAGGGAGAGGAAGATCAGGCAGTCACCATGTACCTCTTGCTGGGAGAATCTGGGAAATGAGGGTCATTTACAAATATTTGGTTAATTAAGAAGCTAGTGTTGTATGTTACTGAATCTATAGGACTATATATTTTCTTTTGCTGCATTTTGAATATATGCCCTTGTAGTAAATTTTCATAATTCAATGCTTTACAAAACCAGTAGTATAAAACTTCTTTCAAACATCCCCAAATCTAAACCCTAATGCTATTTCCCCCTGTGAAGTAAAACTGTAAAAATGCATAATTCAGGTTTTACAGGGCATATTGTTACTAGAAAAAACAATATAAGTCAGCTTCTCATTAAGGTGATATATGTTCCACATTATGACTTCTAATTATCAACACTGAGTCCAACTATGACTCATCATTCCCAGGAGTTTTAGGACAAGAAAGTAAGAAAGCCAAAGAGAAGAATTTTATAATCAGTGTTTGGGTGATAGTGGATGGGCCCATTCTACCAGGATTGAGAAATCCCTGACACATTCTCTGCCCTTTTTATGGGCATTAATACACTGCCTTGTTGTCTAAGCCAGTTTAAGGATGGAATTCCTGCTACTTGTAACAAATAGCATCCAAATATATAATTAGTGCTCTAAATTAAAAGCAACAGAACCCAACTCTGGGTCACTTAACCAAGAGAAGGTGTATTACTCAGATACCTGAGAGATCACAGAACTTATTAAAGCCTGAGAGAACAGGCTTAGAAACTAGCAGAAATCTAGGAGGTAATAGAGGGCCATGATTTCAAAAGCCAAAAGAGTGCCATAACAGATTTTATAGTCTCAGATGGCTTCCTCCTCATTCTTGTTTCCCTTACTCACAATTCAATATCTAGCTGCCCATGCTTGGGTCACATTCTACCATTGGGTAATGCATAGAATGGAAAAGATTGGCTCCCTTCACGTTCATACTGGGAAATGAGCAGCTTCACTCCAAGAAAATGTAAGACAGATAAACTCTCAAAGGAACTGGAATATTAGGACAAGTGGGAATGGATTCTGGACAAATTAAAATGACAATGATCTAGCAAAAGAACATGAGTTTTACAGTTAGACTCTACTTATTAAGTGCATGCCCTTGAGCAAATTATGTCTTCTCTTCATATTACAGTTTTTAAATCTATAAGATAATATTGAGTATTATGATGGATATAACATCTGCTTTGTGGATTTCTTCCAAAGTGCAAATAAAATAATGTGTACAAAAATCTTCAGCATATAAACCATGACAAAGTAGTGATAGACCATCAGCAGCAATAGCGGTATCATCCTCAGCTTTTCTAGATGTGGATGATATCTGCTGGAATCACCTCTTCCCTGATTGTCAGATTGTTCTTTTAAAACGCATGGCTTCCATAGCAACATTCTAGAGGATGCTTTGGATGATAAACCAGTCAAAAGCCTTAATCCCAATATTCAGTCTAAGAAGAAGAAACCCCCTTATGCTTGGGAATCATGTACCAAATACACTGTGGGTCTCTCTCTACTGGAGTAAAGGAACATTTGCATGGTGGCCCTCAGAAAAGGTGGAAGGTGCAACTAATGAGACTGGGTAAGGTCTTAGAGCTCAGATTCAGTCATCATTTCAACCAATTCCAACCCCCAAGGATGGCTTCTTTCTCCTTCACATGAGACCTAGGACCCTCACAGCAGGGCTGATTTCACTGGCAAGTCAGCAATTTCTTCCCTAAGTCTACCTATGGAGGGGTTCCAGGCAGGATTTCTGGGCTTTCCTGGAGTAGGAAACTGCTCAGGAGCTGGGGGAAGTGGAAACCTCAGAAGACATTGACACCAACACGGAGTTTCTAACCGACAACACAACCTCCTAAGTTATTTTTTTTTTAAGATTTTATTTATTTATTTGACAGACTGAGATCACAAGTAGACAGAGAGGCAGGCAGAGAGAGAGGGGGAAGCAGGCTCCCCGCTGAGCAGAGAGCCCAATGTAGGGCTCGATCCCAGGACCCTGGGATCATGACCTGAGCCGAAGGCAGAGGCCCAACCCACTGAGCCACCCAGGCACCCCACCTCCTAAGTTATTAAAGTTAATGGCTCAGAGGTACTTTGCTGAAACCCATTAATCATTTGTACTCTGTAGGGAAACTACTAGATTTTTAGCCTCCAAACAGCATGGTAGGTAAAAGCATAAACTTCAGAGTCAGAGACCTAGATTCTGATTTAGTTCCATTGCTCATACTAAGTTTAGCAGAAATTGCTAACCTCCTAGCACAAATCTGTGCTTTGCCTTGGCATAATGAAAGTGGCTACCCAGTGAAGGACTACATTTCCCAGACTCTCTTGCATTCTAAGTGGGGCCATCTAACTAGTTCTCACAAATGACATGAAGCAGGCTAAGAATGTTCAGATGCAGGTTGCCTTCTTCATACTGTCTTCCCCATCTGCATTTGCAAGAGACGATCAGGGTCCTAGGTAGTGACAGATCCATGAGATAAAAGGAACCTGGATCAGTATACAGAGTGATGCTTTCCTCTAATTAACAATTATCTGCTCCGGACAATGATGTTGAAGCTACTATACACTTTGCAGTTTATTACCACTGCCTATACTACCCTAATGAATACATAGCTGCCTTTACCACTTTTCTCCCAGTTTATTTTTCTATGCAGAGTTCTCATAAAGATATGCTCCTATAATAAATAGTTTGCTGTGCTCCTTTGCTTTTTATACTTATAGTACTTTTTCCATGTTTCTATATTCTTGTAACAGACTTTAATGATTCTAGAAACTTCTGAATAGATATTCCATGATACATTTAATCATTTACTTATTGGTGGATCTTTACATTTTTTTTCTTTTTTCCCTTTTTAATTTACTCCTATAGTTAAGAACTTGGTAATTGAAAATAAATCTGAATGTGGTATATTTTCTAATAATATCTTGGTGACCATACATCTTTTAACCAAAGCATGGTTTCAGTATCATACATGAGCAAACTGTTTGCTTGATGTCCCTTCCACCCTAAGCCTCATCAAGTAAAAAACAAAAAGCAACCCTCCCTGATGATTCAGAAGGTGGAGAGAGGGCATCATAAATTACATTTTCTATGTGTCTAGCGGCACCAACCCAGACCACGCTCCATATAATCCTGCCAGATACATGCACATATATCCACGAATTTGTAAACCAAACTTGAGTTTCTGACAATCAAGAATAACACTCAACTTTAGGGACTCAAGAAAGTGGTTAGGCCAGATTTATAGAAGGCACAAATTTAAATGGTATTCACCTCCATCAGTTCACAAACCAGGCAAGAACTTACTCCACTACTAAGCAAGACTGTATCTAGAGATGTTGCCACAGACATTTCATGCTAGTGAGGCTTTATAAGCTCATCAAATGGACCACCAAAACTATTAAGAGCTGTGAATCCACTTATGGAAAGCAAGTGGAAGAACATTTTTGTGATGTTGCAACCGTTATTTTTCCATCTTCCCTAATATGCAACATTTGGGAATTCCCAATGCTTCAACGGGCTCACTCCTTAATTATGGAGAATCCAGCATATTGTTGTGGATATTTTCTGACCATTTGAAAAGGCACCATGATACTTCCATGTTTTGTTTCCAACTAGGGGGGCAGATTAAACAAACAGCTTCAGACAAACTTTATTGATGAAACCAGAGAATGGGACTCCTGGAAACACTGTTTTTTTCCCCTAAAAGGTAACTTCCAAGCTCAGAGGTCACCAATCCAATTGTGCCTCAAAATTCTCACTCTATTTATTGACAAATAGTACAAATTAACTAAACCAAATCTAGTGGTAGATTAATCTCCTCTTTTCTATTTATTCCATTGTCAATCTTTTTCCTCTTTCTTGTTTTGTTTTCTGAAGAAATATTTTAGTGGTTTGAAAGATAGTAACTAGGTAATTGGAAAATGGAAAAAAGCAGAGAGCTAATAAAAAATCAGTCATCTGGGAAGGTCTCAGCAAGGTGGTAACTTATGAGCTGATGTCTATATGATAAGAAGGAGCCAGCCATGTGTCTGGAATATTCAGCAGCCAGTTCAAAGGCATAGCTTAGAGTGTTTAAGGTGCAGAAAGAAGGCTTCTGTGGCTGTAGCATGATAAGCAAGAGGAGAACCATGGGGAGTTGGAGAGTGGTCTAGGACATTCAGGACATGGTCAGGAGCTCAGCCTTTATTCTGAGTACAATTGGCAACTCAGCCAGAGCATTTTAAAAGAGATACTGGCATGATCTATTTTGTATTTTAAAAGATCACTGTTGCATAGAGAAGTGATTGTGGAGAAAGAACAGTCTGATGAAACCCAGTCAGAAGGCCATGGCAGCAGGTGAAGAAAGAGCTAATGACAGATTGAAATAGGGTGGTAGCTGTGGAAAGGCAGAAGGGAGTGTATGGGCTTCAGATATGCTTTGGAGATAGAGGCAAAAGAAGAATTGCTTATGGATGTGAGAGAAAGTAAACAATGAAGAATAACTCCTAGGCTATGGGTTGTAAAACATAAGAGATCTTGATACTCTACACTGAGAAACAGGACCAGAGGGTTGAGAGAAGAGAAACTCCATCAGAAGTCCTGACGTAGTCATGTTGAATTTTAAGGGCATATTAGTCAATAAAGGTAGGCAATAGGTAGTTCATAAATGAATCTGGAATTTGAGGAAGGTTATGCTAGAAGTAAAGAATATATACATTTAAAGTGATAAGAGTGGATGAGGAGGCCACCTGAGAATAGAGATCAAGAAAAATACAGAACCTGTAACTGCTGTGAGACATTCCAAAAGTAAAGAAAATGGATATGGAAAAGGAAAGTCAATATGGAAGTCAGAGAAGTAGAAAAATAACCAAGTGCATGGTATCACAGAAACCAAGAGAACAAAATGTGTCACAAAGGCAGAGCCAACTGTGTACAAATTCACTGAGAAATCAAGAAAGATCCAGATAGCCAGTCCCCACTGGATTTGGCAATACAGAGGTAATCGTGACCTTCACAAAAGCAGCATCAGAGGACTGGGAAGAAAAGAACTCAACTGAAGTCAGGCAAGGAGGCCTGCCAAGCAGAGAGCCCAATGCAGGGCTCCATCCCAGGACCCTGGGATCATGACCCGAGCCGAAGGCAGAGGCTTAACCCACTGAGCCACCCAGGCGCCCCTGACTCAATAAGTTTTTGTGTAAAAGAGCACAAAAAGGGGGTGGTGGGTAGAGGGCCATAGTCAACTGGTGTCTTTGTCATTGATACCAGTTGGAGATGGGAGAGGTTTGAATACCGATAGCAAGAATTCATTACAGCTGGAAACACGGGTTTTGAAGGGGACAGTCAGGTAGAGCTCAGAAAGTGACTCTCTAAGAATGTGACAGAAATGCAACCCAAGGCAAAGTGGAAGAGTTGTCCTGTGAGAGAATCAGGGATGTTTATCTTCCATAACAGAAGGAAGAGAAGGCACAGCCACAACTCCAGAGATGTGGAATACCAGTGGAGTGATGCAGCCTCTGGAATGGGATGCTCTGAAGTATTGTGAGGGCTCAGAGATTTTGCTCCTGGGATTCAGAGGCTTCGCTCATTCTCCAGCAGACCTGACTTTTCACCACATTTCTCAACACTACCTTCATTTTCCCTCACCAAGTTTCCACTTTCTACTCCCATTTCCCATCACCTTTAAAAGTGTAATCCAACACCCTCTTTAAGAAGCAGCTTCAGCCTACAAGAATTTCTCCTTTCTCTGAACCTACATTTGGAAAATTATGATGTACTTTTTTGGTCTCTAAATGTTTCTTACCTTAGGTCTTCTTGCACCATGGGATCCCAGCTCCATAAGACAGTGACTTTGTGTTTTTTTTGTGGGTTTTTTTGTTTTTTGTTTGTTTTGTTTTTGTTTTTTTAGCTATCTGGTCTCTTGTGGTGTCTAAATGCAAGTGAAGATGCTGTCTTGTCTTCAAACTACTTGATTGCTTATGATGTGTAGCAAAGGTAAACAGAGGGATCCGAATTGGAATTATAGAACAAGCAGTCTTTCTGAGGAATGTCCATCATCACTGCATCATTAACCCCAAATTCTAGTTAATTAAGGGTGACTTAAATTCTGCAGGGGTTATAATATAAGTAACAGGGTGCCACAACCTTTTCCACTGCCAGCTGTTTGACTGGTCCAAGGCCAAATCTGCCTAAGAACCCTGAGATGGGACTGTTCATTCTAAAATCATCAGCCCTTTACTGAGAAAAGATTGGAATACTCATTATTGAAGGTCATGGTTATTAAGTTTTGCAGTAGGATCTATCACCCTTATTCAATCCACATAAAAGACAGGATAAACTAGTACAAATATGCCTACATCTCATAGTTCCCATATTTCCAAGTGAAAAGCTTTCTGATTAAAAAATTATTTTTAAAAAAAGATTATATATCATTGTCATTTCCAATGAAGAAAAGTGAATTTATTTTCTCAGGATCCCCAGATATATTCCTATTAAATTATGGATGTACCCTTAAATAATTTGCATTGTTATGAAGTTGGGATGTACTAAGACTATAGCTTCCTATGTCATTCCAAGCTCTCCTTCATGACCGGTCATTTTCCAGTTGGATTTAAAGCATGTCCATTTCACCTAAATCTATGACAGTGCTGGGGCCGATTTGTTATAGGAAATCAGCTGGGCACTCATTTGGTGATGGCTTTAGGCCTCCAGTAAGGATAGAGTCAAGAAAGATGGAGGGGGTCGATTCTTACTAGCCAGCTCCAAATCTGTTATTCAAAAAAACAAAGAACCACAATTTAAAATAAATAAAAAGTTGATGTATCAATGAATTAGCAGCTGGATTGCATTTTGTTTATTATAACATGAAATGCTAGCCAGAGATCTACTTCCTGATCTGTTTTCCACATACACACACCCCACACACCTCTTATTCCTTTCTTTGAAATGTGCAGCTAAGAGCAAAACTCTTTCAGTTGTTTGTGCTTGAAGATCAAACTCTCCAAGTGTATACTACTAACCAGTATATACTTGATGCCTTGGCCCATCCACAGGGTGGGTTGGGACAAGAAAATGGTAAGAAGGACTGGCAAGAGGGACAGAGTGATATGGTAGTCATTTAGAAGTCATTAACTCTAGTATAGAAAACACAAAGGCTATCACACAGAATATTCTACAAAACATAAAGCTAATGGGGGAAATGCTATTAACTCCATATAGTGATTTTTACTGTTTTGGTAAATATTTTATTAATCTTTCATCACTGTGGTTACTTCATATGAAAGAAATACAATTAACTTTTAAGCCCTACTGAAAAAGGTTTATTTAATGCCCTTGAAGCTATCCTAGTTAAACATGTCTTCTTGATTCTTCTTAAATTAATTCTCACCTCTCCTTTACCTTTATTCCTATTCCCTAACCACAATTCCACCTAATCCCTCTCAAATCAAATGGAAAAAAAATCAGAAATTCTCTCTTTGGGGAAATCTACTCCAAGAGAAGTGATAACATTTTGGGCCATTTGGAGTTTACAACTAATTATTTTGTTCTCTGAAAACAGATTGGAGCTGTCTAAAGAGTCTATCTAGGAAAGAAACTTTCTTTTTCTTTGAATTTCTTTTTAGATCTGAATATGAGAAAGGTTACCTTTAATGCAATTTATAAGCAGTCATTTCACTGAAGGTGCAGGAGTACATTTCTAAATTGGATTAGGATCATTGCATCTTATATCTCCTCTAATTCCCTGAGACTCACAATTTCCAATTAACACTGGAAAGCTTGACAAATAGAAAAGGAACATTCTTCCCCATGGTGAGCAATACCTTTCCAATGCTGTTCCTTGGCCTGAAGTGGCCTCTCTGCCCTAATCCATCTCTCCGTGTTGGCTTCTGTCAATCCACCCTGCTAGCACTCACCTTCCTGGGAAACCCCCCGAAGACCCATTCAGGGAGGGCTGATCCTCTCTTCTGTGCTATTGGTGGACTTGATACACTTGATACACTTGATACACTGCATGAGCTGCCCTCACCACTGGCAGTGCCATGATTACTTTGCTAGTCTAAACTCCCCCACTTGGCCAGGAGCAACGAGAACAGGGATTGTCCTCTCTTTCTCTTCACATTCTTCTTGCACACAGCAGGTGTAACAAATATCTGTAGAATGAATGATTCTCCACTAAGCACTGCATGATCCTGGATGAGTTACGAAATCTCTCAGTGCCTCAGTTTCCTCATAGGTGGCTAATAACGGAAACCTTATTGATGGTGGGCAAGAATAGAGCGACTATGCAAAATGTTTATCAGCACACTTGGCCTTTAGAAGTAGTTGGTGGCAGAAGGCTGATTACCTACTCCCAAACCATTCCTCTTGTTAATAAATGTTAGCTTTTACTCTACTATGGGGCAGCAGTGTGTTTTGGGAAGGCGAACCCATCCCTCACACTCAGACAAGGGAACTCTTTTGATCATTACAGGTTTAGGGGTGGGCCTAACACGTGGTCCCACTTCATACAACTTAAGGGGATTCTGCTGGCCATTTCTTGTTTTTTTGTTTGTTTGTTTGTTTTTTATAAAAACAGACTTGGGAAGAAAAAGACTATCCCTTTTTCCTTCTGTGGACATCGTTTTATGAGGTATGACCTCCATCTCATTACCGTGAGGGGAAAGCTAAGAGAATTACAGAGACACCAACTCAAGGAACCTGACTCATTTGAGTTGCTGTATTAACAACTCTGGAACCACCTCTCTGTAGACAATTTAGTATATCAGAAAATTAAATGTCCCATTGTTAAGCCACTTTAATTGACTATTCTATTACTTGAAGGGAAAAAATCCTAAATAATAGGATACTTAACAAATGCTAGCTATTCATTTCAGCCAGAACTAATGCTCTCTTAAAAATTTCTGACACAAGGAAGCAGGCTCTTGCTGGGAATTATACGATATATTCCCTAGTGTTATTTACAAAATAGGAACTCCACAAGCCAAGATGTTCTCGTCTATTTAGAAAACAAGTTAAAATGCACCAGGTACCCACTTCCTTACTTTCTAAAAGCCCATGGAAACATAGTGCAAATAAAAAATCTTTCAATATTGAATTGATTTTATGGAACCTAGTAGAAAACAGGTAGGTTATGACCTGTGTCAAGCCTAACTCACAAAACTGAACTCTGACTGAATCAACTCAGTCAGTAAACTGTTCTTCATTCCCTACTCAAGTGAGCTTTGCCCCCTCCACCTACCCTAGATCTCAGGAATTTACAACCCAGAATAAATAGTTTGCAGGTTATCGATAGAAACAGTTAGGGTGGGTTGATGTCTGCTTTTTGGGAGAATGTCTTGAATTCTCATTCTTCTTCAGCTATACTGACATCTCTTGTTCTCTAACACTCTAAGTAGGTTGTTAAAGTTTCAGACTCCTCCAGCCATTCCCAGACTTTTAGGTACCTAGAATGTTGATCCAACACTTCTTCCCTAGAACACCCACCACAATATGTGTGTGTGTGTGTATACAATTACACGTACACACACACGGGATGTCCTTATTATGATAGATAGCAAAAAATGAAGTTTTGGGGGTAAAAGGGGAATAGTATCCATATACCATAGATCATGTATACCCCATAGATAGGTCATAGATCAGTCATCCCAACAGAAGACAAACGGCACACTCAGAAATAGACATAGAATGAGATACTTTGTGGAGGATTTATAAGAGTCTACGACAAAGTGTAAGAGTAGGGTAACACCAGGGGATAATGCAATAACTGGAATCAGTACTAGCCAAGTCATTACCACCCTAAGACAGAAGGATATGGAGGAGAACTAAATACCTGGAGAAAGCTGACTTTGAAGTAACCTTCAGTGGATGGGCACAGCCAACGCAAGGAAATTTTTCATGGAAGGACTTAATGCCTGGATCTCTCCTCCTCTTTTCTTCTTCTTCTTCTCCTTCTCCTTCTCAGATTTATTATCTATTTATTTATTTATTTGGCAGAGAGAAGGAACATAAGCAGGGGGAGCAGGAGAAGGAGAGGAGGGAGAAGCAGATTCCCCACTGAGCTGGGAGCCCAAAGTGGGCCTTGATCCCAGGACCCTGGGATCATGACCTGAGCCAAAGGCAGCTGTTTAACAGCTGAGCCACGCAGGCACCCTCTCCTGCTCTTCTAACCTTGGGCTAAGCCTCCTCATTGGCTAAATCCAATCAGAATCCAGAGGCTCTGGGAATACTGTGATGAAATCTACACATATCAGCCTGTGGGACAGAGAAGGCAGGGAGAAGAAAGGAACTGGGTCAGAACAGCTGAACTTTGGAAAATATATTTCATTGTACAAATCCTGGCAAGGTCTAAGGGCAGTGAGAGAAAAGGAAAAGCAGAATCAAAACTCTTTTACCTTTCACTTATATTTGCTGGAATATTGGGTCTCCAGATTTCAGGCCAATTATTAGTCCTCTAAACATTAATAGAAATTTGTATTTGAGTGAGATATGCTGACAAAACACAATTGGAGGTAGAAAAATTGGAGGAAAATTAGATGCTAATTTCTCTCACTCTCTCTCTGTGGCAGTTCCAGTAACTTTGAAAAAGATGTTCCTTGATTTAAGCTGTGGAAACATTTTGAAACACTTTGTTTTAACTTATCCTCCACTAGATATTCACCAGGCTGTTTTCAAAGCAATACACATCACTTTATAGAAAATCCACTTCTACCTGTATGAGGAGGGCATTATTCATTTCTGCCTCTTTATTTGTCTACCGAAGATTTTTAGTAGCTTTTTACAAAGAAAGTTATTAGTTCATTTTCCCCAACATATGTCACTATGTATAAGCAGTCTTTAGCACTTAAATAACATAACATATAAGGCTAGATCTATGCCCCCCCCGAAAAAACTTCAATCCCTCTCCTATTACCAAACATCTCAATTTGTGGCATACCTCCTTCCATGCCATTTGCCCATGCTTTTTTCTTTTTTTTCATATAAGCTTTTTTATTTAAACATATAATGTAACCCCACCACCCTCTCCCAAGCCCATGCTTTTAAATATACATCTATAACTGTATATTTATAGAGGTAGATTTCATGGAAATTACATAGTATTACATAGAGTTGTACTGTACATACAATTTTGCAACTTCTTTTTCTCTCAGTAATGTATATTGGATATATATTGATGTTACTTTACATAGATTTAGTACATTCCTTTTAGTATTAACATAAATGCTACAGTTTATTTAAGCATCTACCCACTGATGAGTATTTCACTTAATTTGGAGGAGAGAATATAAACAATGTTACAATGAGTATTTTTATTCCTGTCTTCTTGAGTACAAGTGCATTCATTTTTATAGGGCCATTAGAAAGACACAAGACTGCCCGTTCATTGATAGGAGTGGCAAAGGGTCTCTGGAGATGGTTACACCAATTCTTTACATGTCCCTATAAACTCATGCTGCTCCTCACATCAATGGGTAGAATCTATTTTCCCATCTTCTTGAAAATGAGCAGACCTTACTTATTTGCTTGACCAACAGAATGCAGTGGGAGCTGTGTTCTTGAATTTCTGAGGCCAGGTCATCAGAAGCCTTGCAGTTGGCTTTCCAGGCACTACATCAGAAATATGACTACCTTGAGACTTCCATGCTGTGAAGGAGCTCAAGCCAATCATTTGGAAATGCCATATGAATAGAGAAAGAGAGAAACCACTCAACTCACATTCATTCCAGATATTTAAGCTGAGGCACCACATATGCTATGAGTGAAAAAGTAACTTGGATGTCCTCCCCAGATGAGTTTTTAGGTATCTACAACCCTGGTTGTCCTCTGACTGCAACCACGTGAAAAACCCCAATAAGAATGACCCAGCTGAGACCAGACCATCCATAGGAGCCATAAGAAATTACAGTGATTTTTTTAACCACTAAATTTTGAGGGGGTTTTTGATGTAGCTATAAATAATTAGAGCCAGAAGTTATACTAATTTTCATTGTTAATCATTGCTTCCCACTTGAGCTCCAAGATGGCTATACCATTCAGAACTCTCCAACCGCTAGTATATGAAAACTCCTATGTACCTATGATTGATTTTTTTTTTAACAGTAAGAAAACTAAAAGGGCATTTTTCTCTGGCTGACCTTTCACTTTGACTCTAGAGCCAATAAACACTTGTTTTCCATTTGTAATAAAGAGGTTTTCCTATTCTTGTGCCCCACGTACAGATAGACAGGGTCAGACTCTTCTTTCTTTCTCAAACAAATGAAATAGATATGTTTTTTATACTGAAAATATGAAAACAGCTCAAATGGTAATTGCAATATCTGGTTACCTACCACACATTTGCAGACACAATATTTAAAAGTATTTGAAAATGACTCTAGATGGTTTCCTAGTGGTCGGTCCGAGGCTAACCCAGGTCCACACATGTCTGGAGGGAGCTCATCTCCATGCAGACATCATTCCAAATATATAACTCTATTCCTTTCATCTCTCCAATCCAATTAAATACTTTCAACATAACCACTGTCAGAAAATGACTGTAGAGAATTGGGTCAATGCACCTCTGTGAGAAGTTCTTCTGGGCCAATCAGAGGGTCAGTCCAATTATTTTCAGTGATTTGGAGGGTGACAGAAAGTCTATCCTTCAATCCTATCATTTAACTACTGGCAGCTAGGCAGTCTCAGTGCTAAGCCTATTGAATATAGTGTTTCCAGTAGGGACAGAGTATGCATCTATCAATGATTCTGGCCAGGAGAACCTGTCTTTCTATGTCATCCACCTTTACGCACCCAGAGAAATCCAACCCTCAGCTTCTCCAGTATTTTCTATAAAATAATTCCCCAAATGGCATTATTTTATTACAAATGTAGCACATGGTTGTTTTATAAAAAGATACACTGCTGAACCATGCATTCTTCAAATCTGTCATTCTTGGTCCCCCTTCCCCGGTTAAGGTACTTTTGATAGTAGGGTGATTTTTCTTCCAGAAACATTCTTATGAATTGCTGCATTGTTATTTCTTTGTATTACTGTTGTTGTACAAATATGAGATCATAATACTCTTTTGCAACCACCATTGTTTACTTAATCATGTATTATGGCCCCTTGCCATAGGCACAGAAGTTTGTCCACCTAGCTTGTTCTTTCTAAACAAATACATGAAATTCCACAGTCTCATTTCTTTCTGGTGAGAACTGTGGAGAATTACTGGAGAAGTGGGTTCTTGCCTTTTTTTCCAATGTCTATTCTCAGGGTAGAATAAGTAAGGGCTGGACAGCAAAGTAGAACAACAAGTAATTTGAAAATGGGAAAAAATAATGCAATGGCAAAGCAGTTGGGGGCACAGACTCTGTGAATCTGTGCGTAACTGAATCTGTGAGTAACAACAACTCTGTGAGTTGTTGACTCAGGTCAGGAAGGAAACAGAATGACTCTGTCGATGCTTATAGTGCTAGGTTAGCATCAGCATGTCTTAGCTAGAACTTGAGAACACTCATGTAACCATCTTTCCTTTTAGACCATGGCAGGCTGTTATTTAAATGAATATGATGGAACCCCATTAAATACAGGAATTATCATATGCTCTCTTTCTGATATGCACTGCACACTGAACTACATTCTTCAAAATTGAACCAAAGAGTTTCAATCAAATCCTTGTTATTAGAAGACCTGCCAATAAGATATCTATCAGACTTCATTAACATCACCATTTCTAATACTAATACGTAAATTCATCTTTCAGCATTACAAAGTCACCAGAAAAGTCTTTACTCTCTGAAAGATGTTTACTTAATACAACAGATAAAATAACAAAACAAATTACCACCATGGTTTTGGGCTGAGAGTCTTCAGGCCAGTGAGGGAAGAAGATTTCTAATGGTTGAAATTTTTTAGTTATCATGATAGAAGCAATAAATTATAACAACAGATTATCTAAGAAGCATCCCACTAGTAAATTTGGGAACTACTCAGGAGTCAACTTGACTATTTCAGTAAACCAAAAATAGTTCACTAACTCTGAAAAAGATATCTGGCTCCTCAAGTCAAATTAATCCCAATCAAAGCAAGGCAGAAGGATGATGGGAGCTGCAATGTCCGTGAATGTTTATTTTCTACAAAAAACAAACATGGTAAATGTGAACTGAGTCCCTCCTGCACTCATCTAGCAACCTCCACTATCCAAAAGGCAGATAAGAGGCAGAAAGTAAGATGAAAAGGACAAACACAAAAACAAAAACCTCTGAGCATCCAAAAGAGCTACTATAAAATCAAAACTTTAAATACTATGCAATTTATTCAAGGGGCAGAAAAACCTTCAGGCAGATTGTGCTGTTTGGAGCTAATTTTTAAAGTCTTGCTTATCTGGCTTCTCAATTCATAGATTATAAATGGCAATTAAGAGGAAGTGGAAAAGACTGGTTGCTAACGATAGACAGGCTGACATTTGCAAGAAGTGCAAGAAAGAAACGCCACCGCCACTGCCCAAATCCATGGACAAAGACACTAATTCAAAATCCTTTCAGCCTGGGGACATGTAGTGCAGACACAAACTGCATCAGAGGCCTCATAGCATGAAGAAAATTTGTTCATATTTCTTTTCACTACACTCCGTGTATGAAGGCTGAAAACTGTAGAATTCATTTTGAAAAGACCTTTACTTAAATGTCATTTTATATAGGTATGTATATATACAGATATATACATAGACACACACACACACTCACACACACACACACACACACACACCATATACATATATACAGATATATGCTTGGTGCTAAAGTTTTATTAGGGTGTAACTCCAGATGATATCTCATCAGGTGCTAACTTTCTATATCTCATTTATTTGATAAAGGAATGAAGGAAACTTCATATATAGAAAGAGATAACCTAGTGATATTTTTTCTATTCCAAAGTACTTTGTTAAATCAACTGTCTACATACAAAGTATCTCTCCTTGTCAATGGAAATAAGTGCCCACCACTCCCTTAAAATGTGTGTGGAACACCGAGTAGGTCCACTGAAGATACCAAAACAAGATCTTGCTCACACAGGTTAGCTGGCATGAAAGAAAGTTCAGATAAGCTTAAGTATAAACTGCATCTCATGCAAGGATAGACCTTGGAAAAGGAGTAGGAGTATGATTTCAAAAGCATCTAGTCCAAGATTTTCCATGTTGTGTTCCAAAGGGCCTTCTATTCATAAGAGATACTTCAGAGACCACATTAGGGAGTCAAGGGAAGACTGAGCAGATTGAGAGGGGTCCCAGACCTCCACACATCTACCCTAGACAAAGTACCCCTACTTTCATCTGTCCATCCTGTCTAATGGTCTATAAAATTCTCCTTTAATAAGGGATTCTAAAGCCAGAACTAAAGTTTCAAAATCAGCAATTATGACCTAGATATAATCAGCTGTCAATAAATAACATCAAATGTCTACATTAGGAAAGTAAGTGAGATTTCTAAATAATACCATTTGTGCACATTTAAGACATGGATGCTCATAAAGTCTACATATTTTTTAAGAATAAATGGGCATTTAAGGGTACGTTACACATACTTGAGTGAGTTCCCATCTGAAGGAATAAAATGAGGTAAGGATTCGGGAAGAAAGGGAGAACCAGAGGGAGAGTCAAGATGGCAGAGAAGTAGCAGGCTGAGACAACATCGGGCAGCAGGAGATCAGCTAGATAGCATATCAAACCATTCCAAACACCTACGAATCCAACAGGAGATTGAAGAGAAGAAGAACAACAATTCTAGAAATAGAAAATCGACCACTTTCTAAAAGGTAGGACCAGAGGAGAAGTGAATCCAACAGGACGGGAAGATAGACCCCGGGGGGAGGGGCCGGCTCCCAGGCAAGCGGCAGAACAACGGAGCACAAAATCAGGATTTTTAAAAGTCTGCTCCACGGAGAGACATCGCTCCAGAGGCTAAACTGGGGTGAAGACCTCACGGGGACAGCGTGGACTCAGGTCCCGCAGGGTCACAGAAGGATCGGAGGTGTCTGGGTGTCACAGAGCTCACAGGTATTAGAGTGGGGAAGCCGGCTGCGGAGACAGAGCCGAGGAGTGAGCTCTCAACTCGGGGTTTCCTAGAGCCGTGGTCTGTGACACGGGCCGGTGCTCTGTGCGAGGGGTGCCCACAAGATCCAGGGAAACTCCAACCTGGGAGAGCCCAGGGATCTATGCGGTTCAGAGACTCCAGGTGGGACTCTGCCAGAGACAGAGACGCTTGGTCACAGGCTGGGTGACCTCGGAGCACAGCCAGACTGATTACGCATGATTTTTTCCAAGCGCGGCTGGAGGCTGGTGAGACAGGAGTGATTAAGTGCTTTCCTCTGAAGGCGCACTGAAGACTGGGGCCCCTAGCTCTCGGCTCCTCTGAGCCGGAGATTGGGAGGCCGCCATTTTCATTCCCATCCTCCTGAACTCTACTGAAAGTGTTCAGGGAACAAAAGCTCCCGAAAGCGAACCTGAGAGGATTACTTAGCCCGGCCCCTGGTAAGGGAGGTGCAATTCTGCCTGGGGGAGAGACACTTGAAAATCACTACAACAGGCCCCTCCCCCAGAGGATTAACAAGAAATCCAGCCAAGACCAAGTTCACTTAACAAGGAGAACAGCAGATTCTTATCTGGACAAAATGACAAGGCGGAAAAACTCACCACAAAAAAAAGAACAGGAGGCAGGACCGAAGGCTAGGGACCTAATCAATACAGACATTGGTAATATGTCAGACCTGGAATTCAGGACGATGATTCTCAAGGTTCTAGCTGGGCTCAAAAAAGGCATGGAAGATATTAGAGAAACCCTGTCTGGAGAAATAAAAGCCCTTTCTGGAGAAATAAAAGAACTAAAATCTAATCAAGTTGAAATAAAAAACGCTATTAATGAGATGCAATAAAAAATGGAGGCTCTTACTGCTAGGATAAATGAGGCAGAAGAAAGAATTAGTGATATAGAAGACCAAATGACAGAAAATAAAGAAGCTGAGCAAAAGAGAGACAAACAACTACTGGATCACGAGGGGAGAATTTGAGAGATAAGTGATACCATAAGACGAAACAACATTAGAATAATTGGGATTCCAGGAGAAGAAGAAAGAGAAATAGGAGCAGAAGGTATATTGGAGAGAATTATTGCAGAAAAATTCCCTAATATAGCAAAGGGAACAAGCATCAAAATCCAGGAGGTGCAGAGAATCCCCCTCAAAATCAATAGGAAAAGGTCCACACCCCGTCATCTAATAGTAAAATTTACAAGTTTTAGTGACAAAGAGAAAATCCTGAAAGCAGCACCGGACAAGAAGTCTGTAACATACAATGGTAAAAATATTAGATTGGCAGCAGATTTATCCACAGAGACCTGGCAGGCCAGAAAGAACTGGCATGATATATTCAGAGCACTAAACGAGAAAAACATGCAGCCAAGAATACTTTATCCAGCTAGGTTATCATTGAAAATAGAAGGAGAGATAAAAAGCTTCCAGGACAAACAAAAACTGAAAGAATTTGTAAACACCAAACCAGCTCTACAGGAAATACTGAAAGGGGTCCTCTAAGCAAAGAGAGACCCTAGAAGTATTATCAGAAAGGAACAGAGACAATATACAGTAACAGTCACCTTACAGGCAATACAATGGCACTAAATTCATATCTCTCAATAGTTACCCTGAACGTAAATGGGCTAAATGCCCCAATCAAAAGACACAGGGTTTCAGAATGGATAAAAAAACAAAACCCATCCATATGCTCCCTACAAGAAACTCATTTTAGACCTGAAGACACCTCCAGATTGAAAGTGAGGGGGTGGAAAACAATTTACCATGCTAATGGACATCAGAAGAAAGCTGGGGTGGCAATCCTTATATCAGACCAATTAGATTTTAAGCCAAAGACTATAATAAAAGATGAGGAAGGACACTATATCATACTCAAAGGGTCTGTCCAACAAGAAGATCTAACAATTTTAAATATCTATGCCCCTAACATGGGAGCAGCCAACTATATAAACCAATTAATAACAAAATCAAAGAAACACATTGACAAGAATACAATAATAGTAGGAGACTTTAACACACAACTAACTGAAATGGACAGATCATCCAAGCAAAAGATCAACAAGGAAATAAAGGTCTTAAATGACAAACTGGAGCAGATGGACATCACAGATATATTCAGAACATTCCATCCCAAAGCAATAGAATACACATTCTTCTCTGGTGCCCATGGAACATTCTCCAGAATAGATCACATCCTGGGTCATAAATCAGGTCTCAACCGGTATCAAAAGATTGGGATCATTCCCTGCATATTTTCAGACCACAATGCTCTGAAGCTAGAACTCAATCACAAGAGGAAATTTGGAAAGAGCACAAATACATGGAGACTCAACAGCATCCTTCTAAAGAATGAATGGGTCAACCAGGAAATTAAAGAAGAATTGAAAAAAACCATGGAAACAAATGATAATGAAAACACAACGGTCCAAAATCTGTGGGTCACAACAAAGGCAGTCCTGAGAGGAAAATATATAGCGATACAAGCCTATCTCAAGAAACAGGGAAGGTCTCAAATACACAACCTAACCCTACACCTAAAGGAGCTCGAGAAAGAACAACAAAGAAAGCCTAAACCCAGCAGGAGAAGAGAAATAATAAAGATCAAAGCAGAAATCAATGAAATAGAAACCAAAAAAACAATAGAACAAATCAATGAAACTAGGAGCTGGTTCTTTGAAAGAATTAAAAGATTGATAAACCCCTGGCCAGACTTATCCAAAAGAAAAGAGAAAGGACCCAAATAAATAAAATCATGAATGAAAGAGGAGAGATCACAACCAACACCAAAGAAATACAAACAATCATAAGAACATATTATGAGCAACTCTATGCCAACAAATTTGAC
>ML100443.1:83504-95059 GCA_003697995.1 Taxidea taxus jeffersonii | reverse complement strand
CTTTACACCAACAACAAGACAGAAGAAAGAGAAATTAAGGAGTCAATCCCATTTACAATTACACCCAAAACCATAAGATACCTAGGAATAAACCTAACCAAAGAGGCAAAGAATCTATACTCAGAAAACTATAAAGTACTCATGAAAGAAATTGAGGAAGACACAAAGAAATGGAAAAATGTTCCATGCTCATGGATTGGAAGAATAAATATTGTGAAAATGTCTATGCTACCTAAAGCTATCTACACATTTAATGCAATGCCTATCAAAATCCCATCCAATTTTTTCAAAGAAATGGAACAAATAATCCTAAAATTTATATGGAACCAGAAAAGACCTCGAATAGCCAAAGGAATATTGAAAAAGAAAACCAAAGTTGGTGGCATCACAATTCCCGACTTCAAGCTCGACTACAAAGCTGTCATCATTAAGACAGTATGGTACTGGCACAAAAACAGACACATAGATCAATGGAACAGAATAGAGAGCCCAGAAATAGACCCTCAACTCTATGGTCAACTAATATTCGATAAAGCAGGAAAGAATATCCAATGGAAAAAAGACAGCCTCTTCAACAAATGGTGTTGGGAAAATTGGACAGCCACATGCATAAAAATGAAATTGGACCATTTCCTTACACCTCACACGAAAATAGACTCAAAATGGATGAAGGACCTCAGTGTGAGAAAGGAATCCATCAAAATCCTTGAGGAGAACACAGGCAGCAACCTCTTTGACCTCAGCCGCAGCAACTTCTTCCTAGGAACAACGCCAAAGGCAAGGGAAGCAAGGGAAAAAATGAACTATTGGGACTTCATCAAGATCAAAAGCTTTTGCACAGCAAAGGAAACAGTCAACAAAACCAAAAGACAACTGACAGAGTGGGAGAAGATATTTGCAAATGACATATCAGATAAAGGGCTAGTATCCAAAATCTACAAAGAGCTTAGCAAACTCAACACCCAAAGAACAAATAATCCAATCAAGAAATGGGCAGAGGACATGAACAGACATTTCTGCAAAGAAGACATCCAGATGGCCAACAGACACATGAAAAAGTGCTCCACATCACTGGGCATCAGGGAAGTACAAATCAAAACCACAATGAGATACCACCTCACACCAGTCAGAATGGCTAAAATGAACAAGTCAGGAAATGACAGATGCTGGCGAGGATGTGGCGAGATTCCCACTGTTGGTGGGAATGCAAGCTGGTGCAACCACTCTGGAAAACAGCATGGAGGTTCCTCAAAAAATTGAAAATAGAGCTACCTTATGACCCAGCAATTGCACTACTGGGTATTTACCCTAAAGATACAAACGTAGTGATCCAAAGGGGCACGTGTACCCGAATGTTTATAGCAGCAATATCCACAATAGCCAAGTTATGGAAAGAACCTAGATGTCCATCAACAGATGAATGGATAAAGAAGAAGTGGTATATATATACAATGGAATACTATGCAGCCATCAAAAGAAATGAAATCTTACCATTTGTGACGACATGGATGGAACTAGAGCGTATTATGCTTAGCGAAATAAGTCAACTGGAGAAAGACAACTATCACATGATCTCCCTGATATGAGGAAGTGGAGATGCAACGGGGGTGGGAGTTAAGGTGGTAGGAAAAGAAAAAATGAAACAAGATGGGATCGGGAGGGAGACAAACCAAAAGAGACTCTTAATGTCATAAAATAAACTGAAGGGGGTGGGGGGGAGAGGGGTTGGGAGAGGGTGGTGGGGTTACATTATATGTTTAAATAATGCTTAAATTTAAAAAAAAAAAAAGCCAGCAGCATGGGGACATCTGGCTGGCTCAGTTGGTTAAGCAGCTGCCTTTGGCTCAGGTCATGATCCCAGCATCCTGAGATGAGTCCCACATTGGGCTTCTTGCTCAGCAGGGAACCTGCTTCTCCCTCTGCCTCTGCCTACCACTCTGTCTGCCTGTGCTCGCTCTCTCTCTCTCTCTAACAAATAAATAAATAAAATCTTAAAAAAAAAAAAAAAGCCAGCAGCATGGACGGAGTACAGAACTGTAGGATACCTGAAGATTCAATTAAGAAACACCAATCCTTGTTTGAACTGGGCAAAGTAAGTCACAGTGCTCTGCTTACATGTGAAAGAAAGTTTAAACAGGAAGGAGAGACCACCTTGACAGTGATATGCTCTTTACAGTCATGAGAATAATGTCAAGTATTTCCATAGCCATTCACCCGGCAGTGAGAGATCTAGAATATAATGAACCACATTGCCCAGCAGAAATTTCACTTTGTAAGAGTACTCACAAATGTCCATGAGTAAAGTGCAAGTCACTCCTGCAGTGATAAAACCACACAAAGTAAAGATAACTTTCACATTATTTTTTCACAAGAACCTATATACCAAAGATGTTAAGATCATCAGCTATTCTTTTTGTAAGAGATTATAAAGCTCCCACTGTTCACCTGGATAAAACTGGGGATGTGCTTATACAGTACAGCTCCTGCAGATGGAAGGAATTTCAAGAGGAATTAGTGCCACGGTGCACATACTAGTAAGGTAGTCTAACTATAGAAACTGGTAACAAATTCCTCAAGGTATTCTAGAAGGAATTCCAAACATCAAAAGAAGGAAAGAGTGCAGGCCATGAGGATCAAACCCCCCCCCCTTTTTTGGTCATTCAATTATTTATTAAAGGGAGGTGGAGAAAAAAAGAAAGAAAGTTTGAAGGAGAGCCTGGGTGTCAACTATACACATCCAGTGGATCACACTGGTTATACTATCAACAAATAATAATGGTAAGTAAGATTGAGGGGAAATGAGCCATTGGAATGAGGCCATAAAGTAATATATATATACCAATTGCATCAATTCTGGATTGTTCTTCTTGGGATCTTTACAAAACGGGGCCATGCTCAAGTAGAACAATAAACACAGTACACTGTGGTGAGCACATGAATATTTCTTAGTCTGTGAGGAGTGTTCACAGTTAAGGAATGCTTCACTTAGAAATTCTTTTGCCCCAGCCAATAATAGCCAGGAAACTTCTTAAGAAAAAAGAGCAGGAAGAAAAACTTACCCTAGGGCCCCTGGATAGTATAGTTAATTTAGAGCTGAATTCTTGGTTTAGGCTCAGGTCTTGATCTCAGGATTGTGAGATTGAGCCCTGCATTGGGGTCCAAGCTGAGTAGAGTCTGCTTAAGATTTATTTGTTTGTTTTAGAGAGAGAGCATGAGCAAGAGGTGGGGCAGAGAAAGAAGGAGAGAGAATCCTCAAGCAGATAAATCTTTCTAAAAATATATATCATACAGCATATGAAAAGTCAAGACTTGAGCTCATATCTTCTGAGTATGAATTCTCTGACCCTTTATCTACATTGTGCTCTCTGGCCAGTGATGAGACAATTGAAAAGTTTAAGAAGGCTCAATTTAGAAGCAGCCATAGCCTATTTCAAAATATAGATGAAAGCAAGAGATATATTAAACCATAACTAGACAACCTGTTCTCATTCCTCAGTACAAAACTAGTTTTTAGGCTTCCTGTTGCTACTCTATTTCTACCATATTTTCCTCTCACAAAAGGCAGGTACTGCCAGGTCAGCATTACCTAATAGGAAAGGCTCTTTTGGCAGTTCTCTGAGGACAATTTCCAAAATGTCAAGAGACTTTTGACTTTAAAATCTGGGTTAGCATATGAGCATGAATATAAACTCCTGTTCCTTACCACTGACATTTCATCTAATAAAGCTGGAACTGACTTCAGCACAATATGCCAGCAGTCACGGAGTCCTGCTCATAAATAATGTCCCATACTGAAAAGAATTGCTCTCAGATTGACAAAGAAGCTTTTGTGGCTATCACAGAAGACAAGAATTTCCAAAATAATCCTAATATCAAGCCTTTACATTTTCCCTACCATCAAACTATTGGTAGGTCTTTTTTCTAAAAACGGGCTTTTTCTGTCACTTCTGCTACCATGTAGGCTGCTGTGGAGTCTTTTACTCAGTGCCCATGACTACCTGCTTACACAAAAGCCTGAAATAGTAGAATGGTTTGCTGATGTCACTGACATTGCCATATTAAGAGCAGTACTTTGCTGGAAGTTTTTACCTTAAAAAAAATTATCCAACTTATCTTTGTAAGCTGATCAAATCATTGGTTTATTGTCTCATATCTGAAGCTGGGTGTGGATAGAGGAATCCTGAAGAAAAACTGGTCGAGAAATTTAAATTTTCACAGCGACTGAGCATGAATCACCTGTCCATAAAGGGTGTCCTTTATGGAAAATCATATGCTTATCCAAAGAGCTGTTGTCTCCAGCCCATTCTGAAAGTGTTCACATGAATATACTACCTTCAAACTACATTCAGAGACCTGACATTGATTTTGATATGAAAAGACTATAAATAACTGTAAATCATGTGAGGCCACTCACCATAGTCTGTGAAATACAAATATATTTCCATGTACATTGACCAAAGAAATATGATTAAAAAAATGCAACATCCATTTGGAAAAATCATTCCAGGGGAAGAAACTGATTGCACAAGACTCCTACTCAAAAGAGCTTGAAACAAGCCTGATTCCATCTTGTAGAACCCAGGAAGAAGGTGAGATGATATTTTTGCTTTTTATGTACATTGTAAGTTTTTTTTTTTTACTTTTTATTATAAACGTTTTAAAACATACTTACTTAAAGGTAGGGAAACAAGTACAATATACCCCAGTGTGCAAATACCAATAAAAACACTTGAGTTGCTAATCTTTTAACTTCTTTGCTTCTCAAATGAGGAATTCAAACCAAGAGAGGTAACCTGACCAATATCACAGTTATATTGTGACTAGTCCATGGCTCCATGACTGAAAGTGAAGTCCTAACTGTCCCTACTCCCAGAACAGTGACTCCCGCCACCTTATACCTCTTGCCATTTGTTATACATGGATTGGTCAGACACTTTCATTTCTAATAGAAGTCCATATTTATTCACACACACACACACACACACACACACACACACACACACCACCCATTTAAATTGATGGGATTTGTGATCAGGAAATTTATCTGAACTGTCTCTATTATATCTCTCCATCATCAAGAAAAGAGCCAGTATGGAATTTAAATGTACAGGAGCAAGATGGCAGAGGAGTAATATCATCAGGTCCCAGGAGTTCAGCTAGATAGTTATCAAACCATTCTGAACACCTACATACTCAACAGGAGATCAGAGAAGAGCAACAATTCTAGGAACAGAAAAGTGACCACTTTCTGGAAGGTAAGATGTGTAGAGAAGTGAATCCAAGGTAACATACAGGAAGAAAAACCATGGGTGGAGGGGCCATCTCCCACCAAGTGAGACAGCAGCAGAGCACAAAATTAGAACTTATAGAAGTCTTCTCTACTGAGAGATGTCTCTCCTGAAGCTAAGCAGGAGATGGAGCCCTAATGGGGACAGTGTGGTCTCAGGACCCGTGGGGTCACAGAAAAACTGGGGGTGGCTGAGTGTGGCAGAGCATCCAGGGATTGGAGAGGAGAAGCCAGCTACAGAGACAGATCCAAGGATGCACTCTCAGCTCAGGGTTACCTTAAACTGTGATCCAAGGTACAGTTGGGCCAATGCTCTTCGAGCAGGGCCCCTGCAGATGGCAGATCTGGGAGACCCCCCTCCTTCCTCCTGCGAGAGGAGTGGCACAGGAACACATGGCAGGAATCTGCTGGGTTTGGAGACTCCAAGTGGGGCTGTGTGACAGAGATAGAAACACTTGGTCATAGGCCAGGTGAGCACAGAGTGCAGGCGGAGACCAGAGAGACAGAAGGGATTGACTGCTCTTCTCTGAGGGCACACTGAGGACTGGAGCCCTGAGGTCTCAGCTCCTATGGGACTGGACATTGGGAGGCTGCCATCTTAATTCCCATCCTCCAACGCTGTATGGAAAGCATTCAGGGAACAAAAGCTCCTGAGAGCAAACCCGAGCAGAAGAGTCTGGCCCCTGGCAAGGGCAGTACAGCTCCACCTCGGGCAAAGACATTTGAGAATAAATGCAACAGTCCCCTCCCCCAGAAGATCATCAAGAATATCCAGCCAAGACCAAATTCACCAATCAATGAGAACTGCAAAATCTCAGAAATACAGAAGTACGGCATATGGAATTCATGGCTTTTTTCCCCATGATTCTTTAGTCTTTCAAAGTTAAATTTCTTAAATTCCATTTTTTCTTATTCTACTTTTAAAAATTTGTCCTCTTTCTTATTTTAACCTTTTTAAACTATTTTATCTTATCAATACTTTTAAAAAATCTTTTTAAATTTTTATTCCTATACTATCCTTTCATTGTATTTAGCCTTATTTTTCATATACATATAGGTTTTTCTTTCTTTAAAATTTTGGGATACAATTTCTTTTAACAGATCAAAATGTACCCTAAATCTAGCTTTCTTCTAGTTTCCAGCCTGATCACATGCTTTCCTTTCTTTTTTTTTTTTCTTTTTTCAACCAAGTACTTATCAATTCCCTTTTTAGAAGCTCTTTTAATTTTCATCTTTACATTTATATTCCATCTCTTCAGTGTGTTTGTCTTGTTTGTGTGTGTGTGTGTGTGTGTGTGTGTGTGTGTGTATATATATATATACATACATATATATATTTCTTTAAAATTTTGGGAGGCATTTTCTTCTAACAGACAAAAATACAACCAAAATCAAGTGTTTGGCTCTGTTCTATTCACTAGTTTAATTTTTCCCCTCATTTCTTCTCCCACTTTTGGGTCTCTTCCAATATGGTTAGGGTTTATTTTCTGGTGTCATCACTACCCTTTTGGTATTTGGTTCTCTCATTCATCTATTCTTATATGGATAAAACTACAAGTCAGAAAAACTCACCTCAAAAAAAAAAAAAAAAAGAACAAGAGGCAGTACTGATGGCTAAGGATCTAATCAATACAGTTATTAGAAAGATGCAATCAGTCTGAATTCTAGTCAGAACTAGAATTCAGAATGATGATTATTGAGGTACTAGGTGGGCTTGAAGAAAGCATGGAAGATATTAGAGAGTCCCTTTCTGGAGAAATAAAAGAACTAAAATCTAACCAAGGTGAAATCAAAAGAGCTATTAGTTAGGTGCAATAAAAAATGGAGGCTCTTACTGCTAGGATAAGTGAGGCAGAAGAGGGAATTAGTGACATAGAAGACCAAATGACAGAGAATAAAGAAGCTGAGCAAAAGAAAGACAAACAACTACTGGACCACAAGGAGAGAATTCGAGAGACAAGTGATATCATAAGATGAAACAATATTAGAATAATTGGGATCCCAGAAGAGGGGGGGCAGAAGGTATACTGGAGCAAATTATGCAGAGAATTTCCCTAATTTGGTGAAGGGAACCAGCATCAAAATGCAGGAGGCACAGAGAATCTCCCTCAAAATCAATAAAAATAGGTCCATACCCCATCATCTAATAGTAAAACTTAAAAGTCTCAGTGACAAAGAAAAAATCCTTAAAGCAGCTCAGGACATGAGGTCTATAACATATAATAGTAGAAATATTAGGTTGACAGCTGACCTATCCACCTCTGTGGATATTATGCCAGAAAGGACTGACATGATATATTCAGAGCACTAAATGAGAAAAATATGCAACCAAGAATACTATATCCAGCTAGATTGTCACTGAAAATAGAAAGAGAGAAAAAAACTTCCAGGACAAACAAAAACTAAAAGAATTTGCAAATACCAAACCAGCCTTATAGGAAATATTGAAAGGGGTTCTATAAGCAAAGAGAGAGCCTAAAAGTAACAGACCAAAAAGGAACAGAGACAATACACAGTAACAGTCACCTTACAGGCAATACAATGGTACTAAATTCATATCTTTATGAATTTAGAATTTTAGAATTTATGAATTAGAACTTTTAGAATTTAAGCCCTTAAAATCTAAATTTAATGTCCCAATCAAGAGACACAGGGTATCAGGATGGATTAAAAAAAAAATAGACCTATTGGTATGCTGTCTGCAAGAAACTCATTTTAGACACAAAGACACCTCCAGATTTAAAGTCAGGAGGTGGAAAACAATTTACCATGCTAATGGACATCAAAAGAAAGCTGAGGTGGCAATCCTTATATCAGAGAAATTAGACTTTAAACCAAAGACTATAATAAGAGATGAGGAAGGACAGTATAACATACTTAAAGGGTCTGTCCAACAAGAAGATCTAACAATTGTAAATATCTATGCCCCTAACATGGGAGCAGCCAATTATATAAACCAATTAATAACAAAATCAAAGAACCACATCAACAATAATATAAAAATAGTAAAGGACTTTAACATCCCCCTCACTGAAATGAACAGATCATCCAAGCAAAAGATCAGCAAGGAAATAAAAGCTTTAAATGACATATTTGACCAGATAGACATCACAGATAATTCAGAACATTCCATCCCAAAGCAACAGAATGCACATTCTTCTCTAGTGTACATGGAGCATTCTCCAGAATTGATCACATCCTGGGTCACAAATCAGGCCTCAACTAATACCAAAAGATTGGGATCATTCCCTGCATATTTTCAGACCACAATCCTTTGAAACTAGAACTGGTCCACAAGAAGAAAGTTGGAAATAACTCAAATACATGGAGGCAAAAGTGCATCCTATTAAAGAATGAATGGATCAACCAGGAAATTAAAGATGAATTTAAAAGATTCATGGAAACAAATGAAAATGAAAACACAACTGTTCAAAATCTTTGGGGCACAGCAAAGGTGGTCCTGAGAGGAAAGGGACTTCCTTCTGGGATCCCAATTATTCTTTCTCAAGAAACAAGAAAGGTCTGAAGTACACAATTTAACCCTACATGTAATGGAGCTGGAGAAAGAACAGCAAAGAAAGCCTAAACCCAGCAGGAGAAGAGAAATAATAAAGATCAGAGCAGAAATCAATGAAATAGAAATCAAAAGCACAGTAGAACAAATCAACAAAACTAGGAGCTAGTTCTTCAAAAGAAGTAATAAGACTGATAAACCCTCTGGCCAGACTTATCAAAAAGAAAAGAGAAAGGACTCCAATTATTAAAATCATGAATGAAAGAGGAGAGATCACAACCAACACCAAAGAAATACAATTATAAGAACATATTATGAGCCAGTAAATTTGACAATCTGGCAGAAATGGATGCATTCCTAGAGACATATAAACTACCAAAACTGAACCAGGAAGAAATAGAAAACCTGAATAGACCCATAACCATTAAAGAGATTGAAGCGGTCATCAAAAATCTCCAACAAGCAAGAGCCCAGGCCCAGATTACTTCCCAGTGGAATTCTACCAAACATTTAAAGAAGAATTAATAACTAATCTCCTGAAACTCTTCCAAAAAATAGAAATGGAAGGAAAATTTCCAAACTCATTTTATGAGGCCAGCATTACCTTGATCCCAAAACCAAAGACCCCATAAAAAGGAGAATTACAAACCAATATCCTTGATGAACATGGATGCAAAAATTCTCACCAAAATACTAACCAACAGGATCCAACAGTACATTAGAAGGATTATGCACCATGACCAAGTAGGATTTATTCTTGGTTTGCAAATTTGGTTCAACATCCACAAATCAATCACTGTGATACAATACAGTAATAAAAGAAAGAACAAGAACCATATGATACTCTCAATAGATGCTGAAAAAGCATTTGACAAAGTATAGCATACTTTCTTGATCAAAACTCTTCACAGTGTAGGGTAGAGGGTACATACTTCAATATCACCAAAACCATCTATGAAAAACCCACAGCAAACATCATTCTCAGTGGGAGAAAAAAGAGCTTTTCCCCTAAGGTCAGGAACACAGCAGGGCTGTCCACTAAAACCACTGCTATTCAACATAGTACTGGAAGTCCTAGCCTCAGCAATCAGACAACAAAAAGAAATAAAAAGAAAAGTCAAAAGCTCACTCTTTGCAGATGATATGATACTCTATGTGGAAAACCCAAAAGACCCCACTCCAAAACTGCTAGAACTCATACAGGAATTCAGTTAAGTGGCAGGATATAAAATTAATGCACAGAAATCAGCTGCATTTCTATACACCAATAGCAAGACAGAAGAAAGAGAAATTATGGAGCTGACCCCATTTGCAAACTGCACCCAAAACAATAAGATACCTAGGAATAAACCTAACCAAAGAGGCAAAGAATCTATACTCAGAAAACTATAAAGTACTTATGAAAGTAATTGATGAAGACACAAAAAATGGAAAAATCTTCCATGCTCATGCATTGAAAGAACAAATACCATGAAAATGTCTATGCTACCTAAAGCAATCTACACATTTAGTGCAATCCCTATCAAAATACCATTAATGTTTTTCAAAGAAATGGAACAAATAATTATAACATTTATATGGAACCAGAAAGACCCTGAATAGCCAGAGGAATGTTGAAAAAGAAAACCAAAGTTGGTGGCATCACAGTTCCAGACTTCAAGCTCTATTACAAAGCTGTCATTCATCATCAAGACAGTATGGTACTGGCACAAAACAGACACACAGATGAATGGAACAGAATAGAGAGCCCAGAAATAGACCCTGAACTCTAGGGTCAACTAATCTTCAACAAAACAGGAAAGAATGTCCAATGGAAAAAAGACAGTCTCTTCAACAAATGGTGTGGGAAAATTGGACAGCCACATGCAGAAGAATGAAACTGGACATTTCCTTACACCACACACTAAAATAGCCTCAAAATGGATGAAGACCTCAATGTGAGACAGGAATTCATCAAAATCCTTGAGAAGAACATAGGCAGCAACCTCTTCGACCTCAGCCACGGCAACATCTTCCCAGAAACATTGCCAAAGGCAAGGGAAGCAAGGGCAAAAATGAACTATTGGGATTTCATCAAGATCAAAAGCTTTTGCACAGCAAAGGAAACAGTTAACAAAACCAAAAGACAACTGACAGAATGGGAGAAGATATTTGCAAATGACATATCAGACAAAGGGCTAGTATCCAAAATCTAGAAAGAGCTTAGCAAACTCAACACCCAAAGAACAAATAATCCAATCAAGAAATGGGCAGAGGACATGAACAGACATTTCTGCAAAGAAGACATCCAGATGGCCAACAGACACATGAAAAAGTGCTCCACATCACTCGGCATCAGGGAAATACAAATCAAAACCACAATGAGATACCACCTCACACCAGTCTGAATGGCTAAAATTAACAAGTCAGGAAATGACAGATGCTGGCAAGGATGTGGTGAAAGGGGAACCCTCCTACACTGTTGGTGGGAATGCAAGCTGGTGCAACCACTCTGGAAAACAGCATGGAGGTTCCTCAAAAAGTTGAAAATAGAGCTACCCTACGACCCAGCAATTGCACTACTGGGCATTTACCCTAAAGATACAACATCGTGATCCGAAGGAACACGTGCAACCTGAATGTTTATAGCAGCGATGTCCACAATAGCCAAAATATGGAAAGATCCTAGATGTCCATCAGCAGAGGAATGGTTAAAGAAGATTTTACACACACACACACACACACACACACACACACACACACACACACACACAC